>JZLH01S0078656.1:19677-30507 GCA_001188425.1 Eucidaris tribuloides | reverse complement strand
CTATCACTCTGGGTAATAATATGGCAGATCCATCCACACACACTTACAGAATCACAATCATTCAGTTGTATACAATAAGTTATAAATGATCCAGTCAGCATGTCCTTGTCACTCATCAACCAACCTACAAGAGGGGAATTTTCTGGATGTAAATTTCCTATATTCTTGTGAAATCTGAAATATCCCATTTAGGTTTAAGTATAAGATATATTGGGCTAGTGTCTGAGGAAATGTGTGTTATATTAAAGATTGATTTCAGGATTATTTTGCAAGTTCATGTCCATCACTTCTCTTCATTATCAATACCAAACAGTAGTTAAATACTTACAAATAGTATGTTGAAAGTTTAAGATCCATACGTCACAAACTTGTTATTTTATGAGAAAAAACTAATAACAATATGCTACCAGAATATTGTTCTTTCCGCGAGTTTGAATTTTGCTCAAATTGCGAATCACAGTTACATGTATGTGTACGTTCACACAACCAGCGGAGCACACTGATTAGTTAAATGGCTAAACTCTGCGCGGCCTTCGGCTAACTGCTGATCGGACAAATTTGGAACTAACGCAACGGCCCATGCACGTTAACGTCACTGTGTACATTTTTAAGTTTAAATGTCCAGATTTTCATCAAAACTACATATTCTATCCAAAGGTTCTATGACAGATGTTTATTTATACTAATCTTCACATTGTGAACGATTTGAGCTGATTTCATTCATTTTGCCATTTTCTGGCGTGCAAATCCTGTACTCTGTCTTTGAATTCAAATTGTCTTTCAACAAGTTAAAGTAGTAAAAACATACATCAAAGATACATGCTTATTTTTTTTTGTGTGTTAATTCTCTCAGAACCATCCAGGAGAAAACAAGAACAAAAACATAGACCGAGCATATAATGTTCTACATGTAGTTCTGAAGGATTTATAAGGCCATTGAACAGATGTCAGGGTGTGACTTACTTTTGTCCTATTTATCTTTTCTTCCAGGCTGACACATTGAAGGAGAGGTATCAGAAGATAGGAGACACAAAGAGGGCGACGCCCATTGAAGTTTTATGTGAAAACTATCCAGGTTTGTGATTCAACTGCATTTGGTTTCTTACAGATAGCTGATATTACAAAAAAAAACTGCACAATCCTAAGTGCAGCAGTGAAATTATCCACAGTTTTAAATACTCAAAAGGTGCAGCTGAGTGTGTTTTACAGGCCTTCAAGTGGTCCTGCTTTTCCAAATTTTTCCTACTGTTTTCTAAAGATCCTAATTTTCCTAATTTTCGCCCTGAATTCCTTATTTTCCTACTTTGTGTCAAAAAAAACTTTTGCAATGGTTTACTATTTGTTTGGAGTTGAGTAGTCTTCACAGGTTGTTGCTGAAAGTATTGTAACTTCCATCCTCACTTGTTTGTGAAGGAAAATTTGTTTCTGGGGATTTCCACTTTTTATCCAATCTTTAAAAATTTCCATTTTCTTCACGGTTACTACAAACAATATTTATAAATATCCTACTTTCCTCCTACATTGGTGGATTGAATCCTACTTTTCTGATACTTTTTGGAGAATTTTGCACTTAATTTTCTCCCACTTTTTCAACCAGGCAGAGTTGAAAGCGTGGTTGTAGACAATTTGAAAGTGAACAAGTATGGGTAATTTACACTTCCAGAACTACAATGACAGAACAGGCTGTATATCAGCACACCCACCCACTAACTTGGAATTTTGAGAGTGCCTGTTTCTGGCACAGCTCAGACAATTAAAACTAACTGAGCAAATTGCATGTATTATGTGATAGATAGATTTTCCAGTATGTGTGTGATACAATGATAGATACATGAATATCACTTTCAATGTGATATCAATAGCAAAGTACTGTATACACTGAATATTTCACGGTGGTTTTTTATTTTCACAGATTTTATGATTAAATGTTCACTTCCTGATATACGTGTATAAAGTCAATGCAAATGCAATAAAATTATGAAAATAAAATCTTGCGAATTCCCAGTATTGGAGCAAAATTGTGAAAATATATGTATGTAAAATATATGGCATATACAGTACTAACATATGGGCTGTGTGTTGGGAGAAAATAATGCACAGCTCTTGGCCAAACAGAAGGCTTAGATTCTAACTATCATTTCATAATGTATCCTATTTTGCTGGTACCAGATAGTCTTAATTTTCACTTTTACAATTATTTCCAAACAGTTCCTTCACTGTGGAATTGTTCAATTTGTTTTCAATGACAATATTATTTCTCATGAAACCAAGTTAGAATTTATCACATTTATAAGTAATAAATGTGACATTAATTTTCTTCAAAATTTCAAATTAGAATGTAGCAGTAGGCATTTCTTCACCCTTATATTACATTATGGGTGAGACAAAGCTTGTTCGAATAATATTATTGTTTTTCTTTCTTATGTTGTATGATATTTACAGAGGAGATGGCCACATATCTTAGGTACGTCAGAAGACTGGACTTCTTTGAAACGCCCGACTACAACTACTTAAGAAAACTCTTCTTGGATCTGTACGAGAGGAAAGGCTACACAAATCAGAACGAGTTTGACTGGACAGGAAAAGAAACGGTAAGGATAGAAGTACTACTGTTTGTTTTGTTGAAGAACCAATTAAAGAAAATTACTGCTTTTATCACAGTGATATTTTTCTTTTTAAATATTTGATGAATGGCCTTGTACCTTTCTCAGGAAGATGTCATTAACTTGTTATCTTTGTGGTTTATCTTGTGGGTTTACGTGGGTACAATACTGTCAGATAGTGCGTGAACTGGAAATCATTTTGTATACTAATGGGTTAACAAATTGAAGGAAAAGTGTCCTTGCAGCTTCATCCACCTATTAAAGAGCTGCCAGTAGGTTTGGTTTCAATATTTTCAAGAAATGTTATTTATAGAGAGAAAAGTTATCTTGTGTTAAACGAAGTAGTAGTCATTACACAATGTCAAATTTAGGTCAGGATGTAATTTTCAACCTGTTTAACACAAAAGTTCTCTCCATGCCTTCCTCTTGATAAAAAAAGAATACTTTTGAAATTTGTTGGCATCATGCCCCTTGAGGAAACTAGATGAATTAAAATGTTAATCCAGGATGACACTGTTGCATAATTTACATCTGCTTGCTAATTTCATAACATATGAGTCCTGTTATAATTTATGTTTGTATGTTTTTGAAACTTCATTGTTACACTGAGTTTTTGGATGCAAGATAAATCCCGCATTGAATTTCATGTTATACTTTTCCATTTTGAATGATTGTACCCATGTTTTTATCCCATTCTTTCTTAGCTGACAATGAAAGTAAGTGGCAATATTCAGTTGTTTATGGAAGAGTAAGCTCTCATTTTATTGGATATGATTCATAGCTTCCTCAAATTCACGTATATAAATGAAACATTGTGGTCTTCTTTACTTCAATATTATGAAATTTGACGAAGGTAAGCAGCTGTCTCATGTATCGTCTGACTGTTGTTGCCATGGTAACAATGAGGCAGTTGGCCAAAGCAAATAGGAGTGTAATCAAGAGGCATGAAGATCCGGCATGAGCGAGGTCAAAGTTCATGCAGTTAACATAGGAGCTTTAGAATATTTACATAGGTTGAAAAGAGGTGCTTTTCAATAGATATTGTTTGATCAGTATGTACTTAAAGATTGTAACAGTGTCTATTGTAGTGGGTTTCAAGTTAGTGATCTTCCATTAAGAGAGCAGTACTCATTATAAGCTTATTTCAGAACAAATATAAGACTATGACTATATGAGAAAATGGATGTCTCTGTGTGTCAGTTTATAATCAAATGTGAACTAATGAAATTTTGAAGGCTGTCATGACTAACCCCCCCCCCAAAAAAAAAAATAAAAATAAAAATAAACTGAATACAATTTTATAAAATTTTAGAAAATGATTAAAGGTAGAAATAGGAAGATAAACAAGCAAGTCCATGCACACCAGTTCACTTCTTTGTCACTGAGGCGTAATTTTGACATAAATTGTGACGGTATATACATAAAGCAAAACATTGGTGTAAGAATTGTTCTATGCTTTTGTGACTTTTTACTTCAGATATCACATGTGCCAAGTTCCACGAATGACGGTGGACCAACCTCAGCTCCCAAAGATAACAGAAAAGATGAGAAAGATAGACACGGTGTTCCAAGGGTAAGTGGTTTGGTGTCAATCAACACCATGTGTGCTGACGGCGCACCTGTTCACCCACACATATTTACAGTGGGATATTGGTAGTTAGCACCAAGATCATACTTCACCTTTAAAACATATCTCCAAATTTAAATGTATATATATATGAATCAACTTATATTATGGTTGTTGTGAAGTCACTATGTGATGATAATGGAACAAAGCTGTGCCTTGCCCGCTAGATCATTTAAAATAAGTGATTTATTTCATTAGTCTGTATTCCTATTTTTGTGTAGCCATATAATTCTCAGAAAATACAATTTCGCAGCTAATTTTACAATTTGAGATGTAATATCAATGATATATATTTCTTATGATATTTTGACCTTCTCCTAAAGAATTAACATGAAAAATGGTTTTATCATGCTTTATGTTTTTAATTACAAAAACAGACAGTGTGTATTTAGTACATGTTTGAGCATACTGTGCTTGAAAACTATTTAGTTTCTGAGTCCTATCCATGGATATTTATTTCAGGAAATAAACTATTAAGAAGTGCCATTCACTAAAACGTGGATAAATATTGGATGAGTGGATTCAATAATGAAAATAATGAAAGTGAAAGCAAGTTTGGTACATGGGAGTAACTATGTAAAATGTAGCAAGCACCATATTAAAGGAGCTGGGATCTAAATGACTTTAAAATAGAATTCATGATCTGTGATTATTAGGGAAATGGTGCAATACAAGAAAAACAGAATGGTAAGGAGTTACAGGAGTACTACTACTTGAAATTGTCTCAATCCACCTAACTTTCAATGAAAATTTTGTGGGGAAAGATATTTTTTACAAGGAGCATACAATGCACATCTGCTGAGTGTTGATTCTTTTCATATAGATTCAACCAATTTCTGTCATTCATTTCAGTTGAATCAGCACCAACAGCAACAAAAATATCCTGAAAAAGTTCACGATTTAATTTGATTTTTTTTTCTTTTGTTTAAAAAGGTGATGGTTTTGAGTATTTCAAATTATGGAATTTATTCAAATTCTATCAAATCACCTTTTTATGCCTCCGCAACGAAGTTGCCGGAGGCATCATGTTTTCGGGTTGTCCGTGCGTGCGTGCGTGCGTCCGTCCGTCCGTCCGTCCGTTACCGGATCTCGTTACCGCGATAACTTGAGAACCCCCGATCGGATTTTGATGTAACTAGGACCAAGTATGTACTATGAGCCACCAATGAACTGATTAGATTTTGGAGCTGAAAGGTCAAAGGTCAAAGGTCACCGAGCCTAAACCATGTCTGATTTGGGCTCGTTACTGCAATAACTTGAGAACGGCCAGTTGAATTTTCATGTAACGTGGGTGAAGTATGTATTATGAGGCACCAATGAACTGATTAGATTTTGGAGCTGAAAGGTCAAAGGTCACCGGGCCTAAAATATGTCTGATTTGGGCTGGTTACTATGATAACTTGAGAACTGCCAGTCAGATTTTTATGTTACTTGGGTGAAGTATGTATTATGAGGCACCAATGAACTGATTAGATTTTGGAGCTGAAAGGTCAAAGGTCAAGGGTCATATAGGCTTATGCTTATTCATCTAATTGGTCTTGATACCATGGTAACTTGAAGCTTTTCAAATTACATCAATTGGATGGGAGTGCACCGGACTGCGGAGGCATACCCATCGACTGCGCGCAGTCGAACTGCTGTAGTTTTTTCACTTATAGTGGCAAAATTTTGGTTGATTTATTTTAGAGAGATGTTCATTTAAATTATACAAAAAAAATGACTCATATTTTAAAAATCTGATAATTTGATTACCTAAAAAGAAAATACAATATTGTATACTGTGAGTATTCATGATATACTCTTCTACTACATATGTGACCCAATCCCACAAAACCAGGCACTTGTCAGCAATTCATAGTTAATAGAAACTGGCTGTAAAGGAACAATATGCCCATTCAACCCCACACACAAAAATTTTAAAAAATGAAATTGTCTGAACTTTCCTGATAACTATTCAATTTCTGTGAATTATGTGTCAAAATATAGCGTCTAAGGTGTTCTATCTGACACATGCTTTTGCTAGATCCAATCAAATACATGTAGGTCATTCACATAATATACTTTTTGTTTCTCTCTCTGTCCCTTCATCAGACAACACCAAACAAGGGTTGGGACGGGCATCGGCAGGGCGGGCTAGAGCCCCCAGGCATGGGCAACCAGCCCGGGTCCATTCAGGTCATCAGTTCAACAAACGGGGAAGTTGCGGCGGATGAGTACAACAAGGGTTCACAGGCACCCATCACGGCACCAACAGGTGGAGAAGTAGAAGTAGTAGAAGACACAAAGTGAGTCTTTGTTATTATGTTGACCTTTCAACTTGTTGAGGACAGTTTGAGATTGCTTTAACACACCTTTCTCATAGAAGTCATGATAAAATATCTTGTCTCTTGTCTTCAATGGGTTTCTGTACACGCCATATATTTCGCGTTCATATATTTTCACAATTTTGCTACAAGAAGGGGAATTCGCGAGAGTGTATTTTCGCGATTTTATTGTATTTGCATTCACTTTGTACAGAAATATCAGGAAGTGAAAATTTTTGCATTCAGTAAGTCGCGAAAGTAAGACCAACGTGAAATATTCAGCGTATACAGTAATTGATAGTTTTCATTTGTATGGTATGCACAACAGGGTTGGTAGATTTTTAAAAAAACCTAAAAACAAATGTAATTTAAATCACTTATTTTTTTTTAGGGGGGGGGGTCAGGGGGGGGTGGAAAGTCATCCATATTTAGTAGACACACACATAAAAATAAATACATAAGAAATTAGTCGTGTAAGTAGTCCTGTAATGAAAATAGGTTGGAAAAAAGATAATGGAAAAAAATCAGGACTTAATTTTTTTCCCAGTTTTTGTTCCAAGAATTGAAAAGTAGAACTGTTTTAAGTGATGGATGGATTCAAATTCTATTGAATCAACTCCTTTCCCCATGTCAGGGGGTAATGTTTTGGTGATTGTTTAAACAGAATAACAAGAAATTCATTTAATAAAAGGGAAAAATATGATTTATATTTACAGAATCTGATTTTGTACTTAAATTAAAACAAACAAAAAAGATTGTCAAATTTTGTTTAGATTTGAATGGTAGTTTGCCTGTATGCAGAAACTCAGGCCTCTTCTCCAAATTACGATATGTTTATATAAGTAGTTTTCTTACAAACACTTTGTGTGTCTTTTTACTTTCTGTTGCTTTAGGTGCTGTTGTTCTTCAAACGGAAAAAGAAGAAGGGTCTAGGAAGGCGCAAGTAGCCGTCCACCCCGGTCCCCTCTGACCCCGCAAGACCAGTGACCCTAACGGAGCTGAACCAGTGCAGTTTGGAGTTCCTGTTACCAGACTATAAACGTAGTGATATATGCAGCGTCTCCACCACACATGTCAGGAGTGGGCAAGCACACATCTTAGGATGTCCTGTCACGGCAGGAACTATGGTTATCATGTTACCCACAATGAGACATCCATAGTTTGAATGCACATGACTTGGTGTTAAGCAGACTGTCTAGCCCAGTTGTTCTGTACATGTTTAAGGTTTTGCTTGTCCCAGCTCGCATTTTTTCCTTGTTGTGCATTGCACAATTTGGTCCCACATTATCACAGCCTAAAGGCCTATACATCTGATTGACTTGCTATCTCGCACCAGAAGCCCCCAATTCTACATGCCTTTTGGATTAATTCAAGAGCAATGATTCGTATCATTACAATATATTAAAAGAAAAAATGTTAGGCCGCGCAATAAGGCAGGATATAAGTAAGAAAGATTATGGGGTAACTGTCAGTCTCTTCGAGCAACCACATCAGATCACACGTGCGTGGTCTTGAGGCTGACCTGACGTGTCTGATGGGCATGCTGCCTGGGACCGATTGTTCATCGCCGCCATAATTAATTTCTGGCACTTTTTTATTCGAATAAGCCTCTCCCCCTTAGCTTTTTCGCCAATCTTTGTTTTATGGAAAAATTTTGCCAAGGCCATTAAATAAACGAGAAATTTAACTACTGAGAAGGGGCCTTGCCCTGAGGGTAAGGTGTCACACAGTATCCCTTGTTTAGTGTTTCTTCATTCACATGTACCATAATCTCAGCAATATTCACAATGTCAATGTTTTCTTAATTTATTCCTGGTTAGTTTTTGGGCGCAAGCTACATCTTCCTTTAAGATCATGTCATCAGTACGATCACTGTAATTGTAATGTAGCCGCATTCTTGGTACCTGTATTTATCAATCTGTCGATCTGCCTTCCCGTGTTCTTCAAAGATTGCCATCGCTTCTATGTGACAGAATGCGAGGTGACTTGAATTGCCCGTCCTACCAGAGTACCCGATATGCATTTTGTATTTTTGTAATTTGTTTTCTTTAAATCCCATCGCCTTGTTTTCATTGTCTGGCCTTTCTTGAAAAGTACTGTATTGTAATAGTGAAATGTGCAATCCACAAGATATTGTTTGCACTATTTCTGTAACTTCAGCAGACCTACTTTTTCTTTCATGGCAGAGGAATAAATATTGTTAGGAATTCACTCTCTCATCATACATTGTAGCAGTGACCCAGTCTTGGATGATTTAATGTAATGAAATGGGAGGTTTATGTGTATTTATGTATGTTATGTGCATTAGATTTGTAGCAGGCACCAAATCGTGCAAGTAACAACACTGACAAACGCTAATCCCCCCCTGATGTATTAATATTTAACCACCAGCCATCCAGAAATTTAAAGCATTAATTGTGGCATTATTAAGCACAATTTTGCGATAATAATATTTCTCCTGTAACAAAACTTTTAAGTTTAGTGCTTAGTCGGAGGATGAAAGAAAATGGTTACAGAAACATATTGTAGTTAATCAAAGCAATTGACTCATATATTTTATGGTAAGGTTATTCTGTTTTTGGTGCCCGTCATTTACTGGATGAATACACCGACGTGTGGATCACACACGGCATTCATAGCCTGTTGGATCCGAGACGAGCCGCCTCAAAACACAGCCTTCAGTAGGGTTTGTAGCAGGTGACTCAACCGCAAGGCCAAGGCCACTGGTAATTGGCCTCTTGAGCTGACCCGGATTTTTCAACATTGTTCATTAGCTATCTTGTAGTGTTGGTATACTATATTGTACAGTGTTTTTTGATGTGGAGAATACTGCAGACTGGAAGTGACCCAGACTTCGTGCTAAGAGGAAAGTTGTTAAATCCTCCTAAACTGACTGACTTGTATGTATGAGCCAATTGCAGGGCATCAATACGGCACAGTTAATCAGCAATCCATTCATTACGCCTCGTGTTGAGGCATTCGCTGTACCAAGTGTGATATTCATTCATTAACCGTGTAGTGAAGAAAAAAACAAATCAATCAGGGTTGAAATTGTACTATGAATTGCCCACTGGATTTGGCTAAACTTTACAATCCCACAGAAGCTTGTAAAATATTTTAATGGACGCATGTTTTTTGTACATTTATATGGCTGCACAAGCAATAGTGAAAATATGTATTGGGTGGGTAGAAATTGTGGCGATTGTCGCCAACTATGCCCATGTATGTTGCTGTTGTAGTAATGCTTCATCAGAGTATGCTGTTGCTCGCTTGTTCGCTAAATTGTTAGTGGTGATTCGCAAGGGTGGTACTGTAGGATAGATTTTTTAATTTTTATTATTTTTTTTAAATCACAAGTTCAGGTTTTGTTCACAATTGTTGTCAGTAACAGGAGAATATTGTGGCTCCTGTACTGGTAAGGCCTCCTATTTATCTGGACAGTATGGCAATGGGTTTGGAAAGAAAGATGTGTGCATTTATCAGAAAAATGTTTAGTTTACGACAGTTATAATTGACACTGTTTTATCAAGTTAAAAATAATCTGTGGCTCACAGATCCCCATCCCAATATATAAACATAACTATTCATCTACCATGACGGTAATGTTATATAAGGTAGTACCCGCATTTTGCAAAAAAATATTTGGCATCGGAAGAGATATTTGTAACCCTAATCTGAAATATATGAAATTTTTTTTTAGTAAATATAAGTGCACCAAGGGCTCTGTACTTATTTAAAAATATATACTTTCTAATTCACCTTCAATTAACATATTGTTCATTTTATTCCGGTTATTCGAATGTAAGTAAAGCTAGTTTTAATTCTACCTGAGTGATCTTTCGGAAATCTATGAACGCCGTTGCCAAAAGCAAACGATCTCAATTTGTTCCAACGTCAGCGTACATGATTATACAATATAATGCCATTTACATCATGATTATTTCCCGTAATATCACATTAACTGATTATTACAGAAGTAAATGCAGATGGTGTTCACAGTCCTGAAGTATTTCCATGCTGCTCTGCTTCGTCGTTAGTCCTTTATTCGCTCGCCCGCAAAGTCGTAGTGCTACCATGACGATGCCCAGTGTGTATGGTTTCCTATAAAATGGTGATATAAATTCCTGTCATCTCATCATGAAGGGGCAGAATCATTCAGATGTGGGCTGAGTGAAATTGTGATGTAAAATACAACAACAAGAAATTGGCTTACTAAGGATCGGCAGTAAATATGAGGACTACTGTTTTGATGGGCTGTTCATGCCCACAGGAGGATAAGAACTAGTCTGAACGCAGC
>JZLH01S0078656.1:9286-19652 GCA_001188425.1 Eucidaris tribuloides | reverse complement strand
TTCACAGTAATTGCTCTGATGAACACAATAATATATTCACTTTTAGTGATGCTATTAAAAATGCTAGTTTTATCTCTCGAATTCAAATTTCAAAACCTGTACTTTTCACAATTCCATATAAAAAAAAAACAATACAACATTAAAAAATCTATCTAAAACAAAATACATATTTCTCAAAAAATTGAATGAAGCAACCTGCATTTAAAACATCAGAATATTCTGTCCAAACCATATAATTCCTTGCACTGTCTATAAACTCGGAGGGGAGCGCAGGAAAATACCAAAACAAAAGAAAAGGAAGACAAATTAAACACATCAATAAGACTATCGAACAAACAAGAATTGAAGAGGAGGAAATCAAAAGAAAGAAAAGATAAATCACAAGAAAGAAAAAGTAAAAAAACTCAAATATAACAGGGGGTAAGAGGAGAAGCAAGAAGAAAAGAAGGGGAAAAGGAGGTCCATTAGAAGTGAGAGGAAAATTAACATAAACAGAACGAAAAAAAGAACATACCTTAGAAGGCAAAAGAATCTAGGAAAAAATGAAGCTAAAATAGATGGCATAATAATGATGTCCTAGCCATGTATAATACATAAGTGTTTAGTTGTAGGCTTGTAGCATCATTAAAAAAAAAATGTAAAAATGATGTACTACAGCTACACTTTTCTGAGAAATGTTTGACCTATCGTGGACTTTCAACCACTGCCTGCCCAAGCTCTTGAATGCAGACAACAGGAAGTCTGGCACAGTCCAGACGTTAACACGATCTCGGAGATTATCTGCCCTCTTGTAGTTAGATACAGCCTGGTACGCCGGAAACATGCGAAACATGCCATAGTTAGCGTATCGAACTCTGACATCATAATAAAGTTTGCCAGTCAGGACTAGATGTACTTTCCCATGTTCTGCGGTTTTAGCCAGCGCGCGTTTCTTCTATGCCCTTTGTGAAAGTCCTCGGCCAATATCACTAGATATCGGGGCTAATTCGCTGGCCTGTACATATGTCCCCCAAACCAGATTTTTCATGAATTCCAGGCCTTTTCTTCCCCAGGGCAAATCGCCCGCACCCCCTGAGTTTTTTTTCCCTATTCAATAGTCCTCAATAATAACCTGGCCCCCCTATGCCAAGGTATGGGCCATAAAGGGCCAAGATAGTACGCGTATGTTCTTCAAACATCTTCTTTCTCTATATCCAGAAATAGCTATTAGTTAAGCCACTTTTGTTGTAGATAACCTTCTATATGCTGAATTAATGTTCCTCATAGACACTACCCCAGCGTTCGCCTCATGCCCCTACCAGATCGGGGCCAAAGCTTGTAGCCTAGCCGAATTAAATCACATCACATCAATGGATATTAGAAACTTTGTGGGAATCACCCAGGAGGGATACATTCCTGAATGGCACTATCAGGCCCCCTGGCCCAGGGGCACGCCCAAAAGGCCCAACACTAGATAACTTGTTAACCACAAGTTCCATTTGTAACCAAACTTGTAAAATTGGTGTATATGCAATAACAGGACCTCAATTTATTGGGCACAACTCAATATGAGTCAAAGTCAAATGACTAAATAACCCTCAAGTTGTTCTTTGTGGATTGGCGCCACATTGACTAACTAATGGAGACCTACATGTGATAGACTCTCAAGTTAATTGGGTCGAAGCCACATAAGTATGTCAAAGTCAATTAAGATATTAGGCGCTGCTGTTTATAAAAACGGATTTAAATTGAGTTAACTTTGGTAAATCAGCTACTATGGAAGGATGGCAAAGTTTTCAACTGGTCATTTGCTATGTTGGCCTAATAATCAGTTCCAACACTGTTTTCTTGGCCCCATAGAAGTTTGCAACCTTCACCGCGTGCCCCCCCGGGGCTCTTGTTTTTCACTTATAGTGGCAAAATTTTTGGTTGATGTAAATTATACAAAAAAGATGACTCGTATTTTAAAAATCTGATAATTTGATTACCTAAAAAGAATATACAATATTGTATACTGTGAGTATTCATGATATACTCTTCTACTACATATGTGACCCAATCCCACAAAACAGGGCACTTGTCAGCAATTCATATTTAATAGAAACTGGCTGTAAAGGAACAATATGCCCATTCAACCCCACACAAAAATTGTTTGAAACATGAAATTGTCTGAACTTTCCTGATAACTATTCAATTTCTGTGAATTAATGTGTCAAAATATAGCATCTAAGGTGTTTTATCTGATATGTGCTTATGCTAGATCCAATCAAATACATGTAGGTCATTCACATAATATACTATTTGTTTCTCTCTCTGTCCCTTCATCAGACAACACCAAACAAGGGTTGGGACGGGCATCGGCAGGGCGGGCTAGAGCCCCCAGGCATGGGCAACCAGCCCGGTTCCATTCAGGTCATCAGTTCAACAAACGGGGAAGTTGCGGCGGATGAGTACAACAAGGGTTCACAGGCACCCATCACGGCACCAACAGGTGGAGAAGTAGAAGTAGTAGAAGACACAAAGTGAGTCTTTGTTATTATGTTGACCTTTCAACTTGTTGAGGACAGTTTGAGATTGCTTTAACAGACCTTTCTCATAGAAGTCATGATAAAATATCTTGTCTCTTGTCTTCAATGGGTTTCTGTATTTCGCGTTCATATATTTTCACAATTTTGCTTCAAGACGGGATATTCGCGAGAGTGTATTTTCGCGATTTTATTGTATTTGCATTCACTTTGTACAGAAATATCAGGAAGTGAAAATTTTTGCATTCAGTAAGTCGCGAAATTTGCGAAAGTAAGACCAACGTGAAATATTCAGCGTATACAGTAATCGATAGTTTTCATTTGTATGGTATGCACAACAGGGTTGGCAGATTTAAAAAAACAAAAACAAATGTAATTTAAATCACTTATTTTTGGGGGGAGGGGGGTGGAAAGTCATCCATTCTTAGTAGACACACACATAGAAATAAATACATAAGAAATTAGTCATGTAGAAGTCCTGTAATGAAAATAGGTTGGAAAAAAAATAATGGAAAAAATCGGGACTGAATTTTTTTCCCAGTTTTTGTTCCAAGAATTGAAAAGTAGAACTGTTTTAAGTGATGGATGGATTCAAATTCTATTGAATCAACTCCTTTCCCCATGTCAGGGGGTAATGTTTTGGTTGATTGTTTAAACAGGACAGTTTGAGATTGCTTTAACACACCTTTCTCATAGAATTCATGATAAAATATCTCCTGTCTTGTCTTCAATGGGTTTCTGTATACGCCATATATTTCGCGTTCATATATTTTCTTGATTTTGCTTCAAGACGGGGAATTCGCGAGAGTATATTTTCGCGATTTTATTGTATTTGCATTCACTTTGTACAGAAATATCAGAAATTGAAAATTTTTGCATTCAGTAAGTCGCAAAATTCGCGAAAGTAAGACCAACGTGAAATATTCAGTTTTCATTTGTATGGTATGCACAACAGGGATGGCAGATTAAAAAAAAAAAACTGTAATTTAAATCACTTATTTTTTTGGGGGGGGGGGTGGAAAGTCATTCATTTTTAGTAGACACACACATAAAAGTAAATACATAAGAAATTAGTCATGTAAGTAGTCCTGTAATGAAAATAGGTTGGAAAAAAATAATGGAAAAAATCAGGACTTAATTTTTTTCCCAGTTTTTGTTCCGAGAATTGAAAAGTAGAACTTTTTTAATGTGATGGATGGATTCAAATTCTATTGAATCAACTCCTTTCCCCATGTCAGGGGGTAATGTTTTGGTTGATTGTTTAAACAGAATAACAAGAAATGTATTTAATAAAAGGGAAAAATGTGATTCATATTTACAGAATCTAATTTTGTACTTAAATTAAAACAAACAAAAAAGATTGTAAAATTTTGTTTAGATTTGAATGGTAGTTTGCCTGTATGCAGAAACTCAGGCCTCTTCTCCAAATTATGGTTTGTTTATTTAAGTAGTTCTCTGACAAACACTTCATGTGTCTTTTTACTTTCTCTTGCTTTAGGTGCTGTTGTTTCTTCAAACGGAAAAAGAAGAAGGGTCTAGGAAGGCGCAAGTAGCCGTCCACCCCGGTCCCCTCTGACCCCGCAAGACCAGTGACCCTAACGGACTGAACCAGTGCAGTTTGGAGTTCCTGTTACAGACTATAACGTGTGATATATGCAGCATCCGTCCACACATGTCAGGAGTGGGCAAGCATCACATGCTTAGGATGTCCTGTCACCAGGAACTATGGTTATATGTTACCACAATGAAGACTATCCATAGTTGAATGCACATACTTGTGTTAACAGACTGTTACCCAGTTGTTCTGTACTGTTTTAAGGTTTTGGCTTGTCCCACTCGCATTTTTCCTGTTGGCATTGACACTTTGGTCCCACATTATCACAGCCTAAAGGCCTATACATCTGATTGACTTGCTATCCACCAGAAGCCCTCCAATCTACACCTTTTGGGATAAATTTAAGAGCAATGATTCCGTATCATTTTACAATATATTAAAGAAGATGTAGCCGGCAACTAACAGGAATAAGTTAAGAAAGATTATGGGGTAACTGTCAGTTCTTCGCAACCAATCAGATCACACGTGCGCTGGTCTTGAGCTGACCTGACGTGTCTGATGCATGCTGCCGGACCATGTTAATCGCGCCATATTAATTTCTGCACTTTTTGAATCAATAAGCTCCTCCCCCTGTAGCTTTTTCGGCAATCTTGTTTTATGGAAAAATTTTGCCAAGGCATAAAATTAACAGAAATTTACTAACTGAGAGGGCCTTGCTGAGGGTAAGTGTCACACAGTATCCCTTGTTTAGGTTTTCTTCATCACTATGTACCATAATTCTCACAATATTCACAATGTCAATTTTTTCTTAATTTATTCCTGTTAGTTGCCAGCTACATCTTCCTTTAAGATCATGTTCACGTACGATCACTGTAATTGTAATGTAGACAATCTTGGTACCTGTATTTATAATCTGTCGGCCTTCCCCGTTTCTTCAAAGATTGCCATCGCTTCTATGTGACCAGAATGCGAGGTGACTTGCATTGCCCGTCTAGCCAAAGTACCCGATATCATTTGTATATTTGTAATTTGTTTCTTTAAATCCCATCGCCTTTTTTCTTGTCTCCTTTCTTAAAGTAATGGTATTTGTAATAGTGAAATGTGCAATCATCAAGATATTTTTGCACTATTTCTGTACTTCACAGACTACTTTTTCTTTCATGGCAGAGGAATAAAATATGTTAGGAATTTCACTTCTCTCATATAATTTACAGTACCAGTCTTGATATTTAATGTAATGAAATTGGAGGTTTATGTGTATTTATGTATGTTATGTGCATTAGATGTACAGGCACCAAATCGTGCAAGTAAAAAAACACTGAAAACCTAAATCCCCCTGTATGTATTATATTTAACGTCACAGCCATCCAGAATTTAAAGCATAATTGTGCATTATTAAGCACAACTTTTGCGAATATATTTCTCCCTGTAACTAAAACTTCAAAGTTTTAGTGCTTGTCGGAGGATGAAAGAAATGGTTACAGGAAAACATATTGTAGTTAATCAAAGACAATTGACCTCATATATTTAATGGTAGGTTATTCTGTTTTGCCCGTCATTTTACTGAGATGAATACACTGCACCTGTGGATCACACAACCATTCATTAGCACTGTTGGATCCGAGACCGGAGCCGCCTCAAAACACAGCCTTTCCATAGGGTTTGTACATGTGACTCGGACCGAGACCGAGGCCAGGCCGCTGGAAATTGGCCTTGAGCCGGCCTCGGATTCACCATTGTTCATTAGTTATATTGTAGTGTTGGTATGCTATATGTACATGTTGTTTTGATGTGGAGATACTGCAGACTGGAAGTGACAGACTTTCGTGACGAGGAAAAGTTGTTAAATCCTCCGTATCTGACTGACTTGTATGTATGAGCCAATTGCACGGATCATACGCACTGGTTAATCACAATCCATTCATTACGCCTCGTGTTGAGCATTCGCTGTACAAAGTGTGATATTTCATTCATTAACGTGTATGTGAAGAAAAAACAAAATCAATCAGGGTTGAAATTGTACTATGATTGCCACTGATTTGGTAAACTTTACTAATCCCACAGAAGCTTGTAAAATATTTTAATGGACCATGTTTTTTGTACATTTATATGGTGGCACAAGGCAATAGTGAAAATATGTAATTGTGGTGGGAGAAACTGTGCGATTGTCCCAAACATATGCCCATGTATGTTGCTGTTGTAGTATGTTCATTCAGAGTATGCTGTTGCTCGCTCGTTCAGGCTAAATTGCTATGGTGATTCGCAAAAGGTGGTACTGTAGGATGATTTTTTAATTTTTATTATTTTTTTTAAAATCAAAGTTCAGGTTTTGTTCACAAATTGTTGGTTCAGTACAGGAGAATATTGTGCTTCCATGTACTGGGTAAGCCTCCTATTTATCTGACAGTATGGCATGGGTTGTCTATGGAAAGAAAGATGTGTGCATTTATCAGAACAAAATGTTAGTTTACGACAGTAATAATTGACACTGTTTCAAGTTCAAATTAATCTGTGGCTCACAATCCCCATCCCAATATATAAAACATACTATTCATCTACCATGACGGTAATTTATATAAGGTAGTACCCCATTTTGCCAAAAAATATTTGGCATGGTAAAGAATTTGTACCTATTCTGAATATATGAAATTGTTTTGAGTAATATAAGTGCACCAAGGGCTCTGTAACTTATTTAAAAATATATCACTTTCTATCACCTTCAATACACATATTGTTATTCCGTATTCCATGTTAAGTAAAGCAGTTTTTATTCTACCTGAGGTGATCCGGAATCTATGACCCGTTGCCAAAAGCAACGATCTCAATTTTGTTCACGTCAGCGTTTACATATTATACAAAATATAATGCCATTTACATCTTGTTCATCTTACCAGTAATATCACATTAACTGATATTACAAGAATGTACAATTGTATGGGTTACAACAGTCCTGAAGTATCATTGCCATGCCTGACTCTCATTTCGTCAGATAATAAAGTACCCTTTATTCGTGCAAGTCGATCAGTGCTAACCATGACGCCCAGTGTGTATTGGTTTCCTATAAATGGTGATATAAATTCTGTCATCTCATCATGAAGGGCAGAATCATTCATGTGGGCTGAGTGAAATTGTGATGTAAAATACAACAACAAGAAATTGCTTATAAGGATTGCAGTAAATATGAAGGACTACTGTTGATGGGCTGTTCATCCACAGAGAGGATAAGAACTAGTCTGAACCAGTTGGAGACTGAGAACAAGATATCTTGGGCTTGGGTCTGTGGAGAATCATGAATGTGTAATATATTGAAATCAGAGGGCACTATTCTGCCTTTATAGTGAACCTTTAACATAAACAGACCATGGTCATGGATGGTTTGGTTGCTTGGGGGGGGGGTCAAAAAGCTGCAGGGTGAGATAATTATCATAATTTATTTTTGGAACTTTTCCACTCTTACACTGACCAGACCTTTATTTGCAATGTGATACATGTACTTCTAACAAGAGAATGGAATGAATGTTTATGTGTGGACAGTTATATTATGGACAGTTATGAAAAGCGGGTTTGATGTATAGAACAGTTACAGTAATTTATTGCTCCCAACGCTGGGCTTATGACAGCAGAAGAAATAAAACAGTCTATGCAGAGGTGATAAAACCTTGTATCTCATAAAAATTAAATGTTCAGGAGGGCCAAAAAAAAACATGGCTTCTGTAACAATGAATAGAATGGAAATGCTTTATGAGGCCATCATAGCTAAATGTGTGGAAATTGAAATCTGAGATTTGGACAAATGAATCCCTCATTTACTAGCTGCAAGAAAATATTAAAAAGTTATTTTCAACACAAAGTTTGAGATATGAGTGCTTTGTCATCCCAGTAATGAATTATTAGTTGTAATAACACCAACCAATCTCTTTGAGTTAGATGTATAGTATTCATGCAACTACATTGACTCCATAGTACCACACATTTGCGTGTTGTTATGTTTCTTAGTTTGTTTTTGTAATCGTGACAGAAATACACCAGAACTCCCAAAGTTGAGCACAGACTGCTGCGTTGGACAAGTGTAAAGGCAGAGATGTATGATGCAGAAAGGTGTTTTTGTGCCAAGTGTTTTGTGTGGATATTTTCACTCTTACAGAATTATAATGTCATATGCACATTGGCACAAGAACTTTGCATAATTTTTCGTCCCAGTAGCATTGAGTAAGGTGACACGTCTTGCATTCTTGTGTTCATAAATGGCCTATAACGAGTGTTCAGTATGAAAAATTGACATAATACAAGACTTAACACTTTTCACTTTGTCACTATCTGTTATATGGTAGTATAATGTATTTCATCAAATATGTGACAAACTTCAAACTGGTCATGAGAGAAAGGTTGCCAATACATGCTTACATCATGATATGGGAGGAGCCAGTGCTACAGTGTTGTTTTTGTTTTGTTTTGTTCTTTAATATAAGCTGTGGATTTGTGTAGAATGGTCCAGCCCAAGTTGAGTGACGAATGATGAGGCAAACTTATATTTAAATGTCAGAAACAGTTTTGTTAGTAAACAGACTTTACTGTGACACATTAATGTAACTTGAGCATTATATTGCAAAACTATATCACTATCTGCAGGTTTTGCATATTGGGATATTGTAAGTATTGGTAATATGTGGGTTGGGTTTTTGTCTGCTCTGAATGAATGTAGGGGTGGGGTGGGGATGGGTGGGAGGGTGTGAAGAGTGGGTGGGTGGGGATGGGTGGGTAGGGATAGGTGGGAGGGGATGAAGGGTGGGGAGCATAGTGTAGGATTTGTCACATTCTATGAATTGTTAAGTTATTGTTGCAAAGTGAGAGATGGGGCATTTTTCTTGGGTGGGGTACTCTGGTGGGTTTGGGTTGGGTTCTGTGTTGCACTGTACTTTACACATTCATATTTGTCATCCACAATTGCCTTATAAGTGTACATTTTACATCAAAATAATTATTAATGTATGACATAATCGGAGATTTTTCTCCAGTAATCCGTGGCAATGCTGTATGTATAGTTTGCTTTTAACACACAAAGTATAAGTGTAAAAAAATAGTCAATATGAATTGAAATATATGATGATATGATACAAAATGTTAAACAGATCTTGTGTGTATTTTATTGTTCTTTTTTTTTACAGTAAACAGAACAATACCTGCACCTTGCAAACACAAATTTTGCAAACGATACGTTGAGCACCATAAACTGTTTATCTTGTGAAATCGGTCATCACGCATGTACAGTTATAACAAGACTTATTTTTTATTCATTTTGTGCAAATGCATTGTAGACAGTTGTAATAATTTGTTTTCATTCGAGTCTACTTCTCCTGTACTTTTCTTTCATCATTCTTGCCTTATGTTTCGTAGTTGTGTCCGACAGCTTCTATTCTGTGCATCATTCCATGAAGATAAGACAAATTGCTGTAAAGATGGAAGACAAAACTATCAAAAAGCGAGAAGCATCGTCACAACCATGATGACTTCTGTTTTCTCAAGAAAATTACTCAGAATTAGAACGTATTATGACTGTACATTTTGTAAACTTCAGAATATGATTTCTTTCAATCTGTTTAGTACATCATGGCCATTGTTAATGTATGTAACTATGTGTTCAGTAGGTCATCAGCTATCTGTTATTTCATTACAGTTAATTTCCTTCTTTTTTTTTCAGAGAACTTTCTTCCCCAGCTCAAAATGTTATTTTGTGTTGGTAGTTTGTACTGTAGGTGTAGATATCTTTGGACTTGAAAGTACACACTCTTAAAACAAGACGTGAATTGACGTTTTGTGACCTGTTTGCAGGATCACGTTGTTATGATATTCATGAAATGTGCGTGATTCATTTTGTACAAAAAAGGTGAAATAATTAAAAATAAGTGGTGATCGTACATCACTGATTTGACAGATTTGTGTTTTTTCTACAACTATGACAGAGGGGAAATTGATCGGTGCAGTAGGAACACAAATTGGGAGGTTATTATCTTGTATGGGGAAAAACATTGCATAGACACACTTATAAATGTATCTAAAGATCATATAATTGTACATTTGAATGAGAAACATTCTGTAAGTGATCTATTGTGTTGAAAGCATGACTTGTTTTTATTTTTACCCTTGCAAATATTGCCATGAAACACACCACATAAATTTAAGGATACATGTAAATTGGGTTGTGAGCAATATATGTAAGTAACTAAAGATTCTTTTTTTTTTCAAACAAATCACTATCAATGACACTTATTGACTTAAGACAAGAGGAAGCCTGCCCCCTCGTAAATTA
>JZLH01S0078644.1:70286-84932 GCA_001188425.1 Eucidaris tribuloides | reverse complement strand
AATTGGAATTCCACATGCATGCGCAGCGCGCGCGCAGACTAGATCGACGGTGACTAGCTCGCAACACACAGAAATCAAAGGCAAAAATCATGAAATATTTAAATATGGAGCAATATATTGTCATACGCACGTTGCTAACATTAATCAACGTACAGGTGGGAAGTGCACTGACAAATATTCCAGGTAAGTAGATATAAGGTTATTGCATGAATTCATTTGTAGGTCTAACTGTTTAACCCTGTCTGATCCTGACCTGGCCGAACCTGCGCCGTTGGAGTAACGTTAATCCCTCACTGGTCGACTGTCCTGGCCCAGCTGCCTCTGCTGCTGATGTGTGTAATGTTAGACGTTAGAAATAGATCTAGCTGACGTCGACGTCACTAGTAGAAGTCTATGTCTGATTGAGCAATTCGTCACCTTCTACTACCGTAGTAGGAAGGCCGACACTCGATAGACCTATCAATTGATGAGATAACGGCCAAGCTAAGCTCAGTCTGACTTGTCTTAGTCTTCGCCTTCGGTTAGGCGTAATTGTAAACTAACCGTTACCGTTATAGATCTACACCGAGTAGGCAGCGGTTCCGCATACCCCCCCCCCCCAGCCCCCAACCGTACGTCGGCTGTTAGACCAACGATCTGTCGCAAGGGAGGCCCGGAATGGTATAGTCTGCGGATACTCGTACTGACTCATAACATATTCTGCTGCAATATAGAAGATCTACACACCTAAATTTGACAATGAATCTAAGTTAGTCTTTGACCGAAGCCGAGGCTTCGACCTCTATGGCGTCCGTGGTCGTTTTTCAGTACTTTTCAGACGATCTTGACAGGTATTTTACATATAGGTCTGTAGGGCGCGTATCCCCGTAGATACATGTAAAATACCTGTCAAGATCGTCTGAAAAGTACTGAAAACGACCACTGACGCCATACAGAGGTCGAACTTCGAAGCCTTCGGTCTAAGTTAGTCTGTGAGTTTATAGACTATTGCACTCAACTAGATTGTAGAGGAAAAAAGTGAGAGAACTCGCCGGCATCATGCATGCAACTAGCCGGCAAGACCTTGAGACAGCCCTCACGCATTTACACTACTGGCCAAAATTAATTAGCCACCCGTGTGAAACTGAAAGCCAATATTTTCTTCTTTCTATATGCAGAAACAGGGAAATATGTTTGTATGTGTATTATTTCTTTTCGTTTATGATACTTATCAACCTAAAAACACATCCGGATGCAGTACTGTCAGAAATCTCGTCACCACTTTTGGCATTCTACCTAACAATGGGGGGCAGTGAAAATATGGAAATATTAAACCAAAGCATGCAACACCTTTTGATAAAAAAAATCAGAATCTAATAACAAAGGCTTTATTTTTGGCACAGATACGTGATGTAGAGTACTCGTGTCCACTCCTTGGCCACTCCTTAAGACCAATGTAATCAGTAACACTAACAGCACCCCTGAGAGCAACCAGTTTCAGGTACTGTCCATTCCATTATATATTAGCAATTTAGGATAATTGAGAGAGAATTAAGGTAGGTTACATGTCCAAAATATCCTAAGTTTATCAAATTGTTGTCAATATACCATCTTTATTTATTACACCATATTTCAAGTTTAAAAAAATCACAATTTTTAAGGGGCTTGAATGTCAGAATTTCCCTTTTTCCCTACAAAACAACATGGCCCTAAGGCGAAGGATGGGTTCAGAACACAGAATGAGGGCCGTTGTGGTTTATGAAGAATGGTATAGCGTGAACAAAATCATTAAGAGATTGCACGTTGCCCAAAGAACCACGCAGGAGTTCATAGGAAACCACAAGGAGACAGGCACAGCGAAGGAAATGTCATGAAAAGAAAGGAAACGACTGACAACACCCAGACAAGACAAAGTCATAATCAAAGAATCACTTACAAACAGGAGTAGACCTTAAGCAAAAGCCAAGAGAACTTAAAACAGTGTTTGATAGAGCCCTAAGTTCAAGAACAGTTAGAAGAAGGCTTGAACAGGGCGGTCTAAGGTACTGCAGAGCGAAGAAGAAACCTCTTCTAACTCCTGCAGCACGAAGAGACCATTTGCTGTGGGCAAGAGAAAACAAGAACGGGAACTGGGACAAGGTTCTCTTCAGTGACGAATGCAGATATTGCCTGGTTATTGACAAACCAATCAGTGTTAGAGGGAGAAAGGGTAAAGAATACATTTCTGAATGTTTTAATCCCACTATGAAGCATGGAGGTGAGGGTATCATGGTCTAAGGTGCTTTGCTGAAGGTGGTGTGGGACAGCTGCTCAAGATGTATGGCACTATCAATGGGGCACACTACATCAACATCCTAAAATACTATGCTCCACCATCTCTGAAACACTTATTCTGGGATGGAGAAGCAAAATTCTAGCAAGACAATGCCCGTGTCATACGGCTAAGGCTATGCAGAAATGCGCAAGGGAGAACCACCTTGAAATTCTACCATGGCCCGGAAAAGGTCCTGACATGAACCCCAATGAGAACGTGTGGGACTTCATTGGGAGGAAAATCAAACAGGATAGATTCAGGACTGTTGAAAGAATACAAAAAAGAAATTGGACAAGAATGGAAGCTCATACAAACTGAATGTGTGAAGAAAATGGTTGATAGCATGCCAAAACGTGTAAATACCGTAATGAAGGCAAAAGGTGGACCAACGAAGTATTGAGTCTAAAATGATACAGTACATTGTTATTTCAAGTGAAATAAGTCATTTCAAATATATTTAGTTTCAAAATGACCACTCCATATCATTATACAAAGTTTTTGCTGTATTTCTATGGAAAGGGGTGAAAAAGGTCATTTTTCAGGAGGTGGCTAATTAATCATGGCCAGTAGTGTAAGTAAGCGGGCAGGCTACGACGGTCTGCTTGTAATGTAATGTAGCGGCATAGTTTGTGCGTCTAAAACCCGGTCTAAGAATCTGCCCATGCAAGGTTGTTTAATGGTGCAAATCAAATGGGAATGAAGGAAGAGATAGAGAACTGAATAATATTAAGCACGTTAAGTTAGAGCTCTAAGATTAAACCAAATCATATCAACAGACCCAATTCGTGATTTTGTCTATCACACTGCCGTCCATTAACCCTTGGTCAACAAGGAATTTTCATAATTTAGATAGTCTAACGTTAGATCTAGAAATATTTTTCCATCAGAAATAAATGCTAGAAGTGTGAAGATGAATATAGTTAAATAGAAAATACAGATATATAAAGAGGAACTCTAAACGTTACGTAGATCTATATCAGTAAGAAAATACGTTTCAAATGCGTGCACGATAAACCAATACTATCCAAAGAACCACTTCTACAAAGACTAGATCTACATCGGTACAACTTCTGTAGATTGAATCCTTAAAAATATTGAAGTTGAATAAAACTGTATGTTTGTGCCAGTGTAGTTAAGCAAGAAAATTTAAATCCCGATTTGTTGTCGCAAAATGGTGACTTGTGTTTACCATTTTACAGAAAAAAGTTTGCTGTTGGACAAGAATCTTGAAAACGGGCGGTGTCAGGGTAAATATTTTAAGTTTAAGGAGGTCGAAAATCTTTACAAATAGCTGAGTCTGCTCTTTCAGATGAGGTATAACTATAACTCATATAACCTTAACTCCTTATTAACCCTTTAGATGCTATAATGTAAAATATAGTCGAAAATCTCGGGGTCCCCCCCCCCCCCCGAGATTTTTCATTAATTGATTTAAAAAAATAAAGACGTTCAGAATCTATTATTGCAGGGTTATGACTTTTGGGCATAAAACTTTCAAAAAAAAAAACACACCCCAAACTAAACTTGGGCTTTAACATGTAGTTAGAAGAAGTTGTATGGGTATTTTTCCCACAAATTTATACGAACTTGTGATGTCACGAAACACGTGAAAGTGAAAAATCAAGCTTGGCAAAGTTTGAGTGTAATCAAAATGATTCAAAGAGTGGAAGATTCTTATTTGAATAAAAAGAAATTATCTTATAGGCGACCATTTTTGGTAAATAGCGCCTCCAACGTATAGGATAATATCTTTTGTGAAACTGACATATATATTGTTACACCTACAATATATTGATGAGTGTTTCACTTTATTTCATTTTGATTAAATGGTGGAAAATCAACTTTTTAGTGGATTTTCATTGTTTTTAACCGCCATTTTGAAAAAGCGCCCGCACACTGTCAAAATGGTCATTAGAAATTTGACACCAAGTAAGAAGTTGTTCCTTATGATGTCACTGAAGAGATAAAAGTGAAAAATCAAACTTGGCCAATTTTCTGAAGTAGCTGTTAAATCATGACAAATGCTGCCTGACTATGGTATACCCGTACAATAAAAGTTTATGGAATTGCGCGATATATTTGATGCGCTGGACATCGTATTGGAGGGAAGTGAGCGTGACACAATCATAACTACATGAACTAAGTAGGCGTATATAGGGCAATATTGATTCTATACCTGGTGCACAAGCACAACACCCGCTAGTTTTGTTACTTCCAATACAGGGGGTGTTTGATTCAAGCCAGGCTCTCATTTCAAGACGCAATGTTGTCCAATTTTGGGCGGCTTTAATTGTCCACAGACTGTAATTAAGGGAAATGGCGAAATCGGAAAAAGGGCCTCAATTCAAGTAAAAAGGCTTTCAGAATTAAATATACTGATTAAAGTTTCTGCTGTGAAAATGTCAAATCGTACATTTCCTCTTTGTTGTATACAATTATCAGAAAATGCTGTGACGGTGATATTTGTTGTGTAGCTTTCTACGGGATCAATTTCTTCCAGGGCCGTAGATAAATTTGATACTGGTGAATTAATACTTATTGCTCCTCAGGAAAACAAATTTAAAACAAATCCTTCCAGCCTAAATATACGGTACGCTGTAGACAATCCTCTCCTTGAGTCCTTCTTCTTGACACTTGAAACGTTTTGACTTCCCGAATCATGTCACAGCCCTTAAATGTAGTGTCTTGTGTCAAAAGCATGTGATATATAATATAAAATCAAGTAATAAAACAATGTTTTATTGAATATCATCATGCAAACAAATGTCTAAATCTTTCCTAATGAGCTTGAAATATGCCGCCCTGTAATCATATGTGTTTTTGATATTAAGTTGTTGGCATAATTATGATGAGAACTCTTACAAAGGGGACATTTTTGTCGAGCCCACCGAGGTGGAAGGAGACTGTAGGGGATCACTTTGGTGTCTGTCTGTCCGTACGTCGCCGTCCGTCCTTTACGCTTACAAAAACTCAAAAAACTCTGTGCTAAATGCTCCAATTTTAATAAAACTTGAATGGAAGATTGATCATACACACCTTCAAATGTAAAAGTTTGTGAAGGTCACCACAAGATCAAAGGTCACCAGCAGGGGTTAACGACCTGTTTGAGCCCGATGTTAAGTTTTTTTTCGGCAAGTTTCTATTATAGCGCCTTACTTTGTGACCACACTTGGGTGGTAAATGTCTCATAGGCAGCTGAAGGTCACCAAAAGGTTAAAAGTCACCGGCAGGAGTCAACAACCTTTGTGAGCCCAGTGTTAAGTTTTTGAGCAAGTTGTATACATGTATGCGAAACTGGGCGAGACACATTTTGGCTATCGCCTGGTCTATTCTTTTGGTAATATGCCCAAATGGTGTGGTTGCAAAGAAACCGAACACAGCAAAATTTCCTGTTGAATTACGTTATGCTACAGACCTAAACCTAATGCTCAGTCAGAAACTTACACAAAGGCCCGAGGGAAACTGAAGCTTGAAATAAATTAAAACTTAAAATTAAAATAGTTGATACTGAAATAAAGGTTATTCCGTGTTTTTAATTTCATTTTTGATACAGATTTGTTCTGGTTTAGTACACCAACCCTCGCAGAGGTCAGTGAGGAGTTTGAGATCACGTTCTGGACGAACTTCACAGAACACCCAGACATTACATGTGTCTGGAGTTTCTACGAGAATGCGACTGTTCAATCCATGGATACCGCTGATCTCCAATTGCCGATAACCCACAGCTACGCTTTGTTCGGCGCCTACGACATCGCGGCATCCTGCGAAACATCCGAATATACCTCCACGTACTATTCCGAGGTTCTGATCTACGGTGCTATGGATGTTATGGATTGTGTTTTCAAGAAAGCTGGCGCAATTTACGACTACGACGTACAAGTGTTTGCAGAGTGGACGCTTTTAGTCTTTATCCCTCCTTATATGTTTGATAATCCAGTTTATTATTACATGGAAATTGATCAGAATCCTGTATATGGAGCGACCTACAAACGTGGAAACATGCAGCGGAGAATCCTTCTAGGTAGTCATTATAATTGTTTTCTTATTAGGGTATCACTGCAGAATGCAATTGGTAGAGGACTGCACGACGTATCTGCTTCGGTTTTCAGCGAAACAAATGGCACAGTAGTTTTCTGTGATGGTCAGCTAAAACTCGTCGATTTGGTAAGTTCATAAGACGATTGATTGATTGATTGATTGATTGATTGATTGATTGATTGATTGATTGATTGATTGATTGACTAATTGAGTAATTAATTCCAAATTCGAAGCAAATTAAAACAGAAAATACAATTCCATGTCGATGAAAACACATAACATATATTGCATTTTAGGAAATATGAAAATACATAGGGACTGAATAGAAATATTATTACATGATCTTATTTCAGTTATGATTCCATATGACATCATGTGAATAATGGAAACAGTATAAGGCACAGTGTAATAAAAAAAAGACTGCTGCCATTATGATAAGCCAAAAAATAAAAGGACATTAACCTTAAAGATGAAGACATGGATTAAGGAGAAAAACCTGACTGAAATGCAAAATTAGTAAAACTGATGTTTATTTACACTGTACATTTACATCTATTTCAGCATATCTAGCTTCTATTATGAAATAACAAATTTTCTTTTGCACCTTTTATGCCGTCGTCATTAAGTGCGTCATTTTATTGCTCTGGTAGTATAATCTCATCAGCCGTCTAATATGAAATATGACGAGTTGTCCCCGCCGAATGAGGCCAATGAAATTACATCTGCGAAATGTTCATTTTGTCTGTGTGCAAAATGGATGTCCGTAGAAAAGAGCATTAATGATACTAGTATGTGCGGTGGATTCTAATGAGACTTGGACGATATGACAAAAGAGGATATGACACCTGTGATGTCAGGTATAAGTTCAAAGGTCACACAAGGATAACGGCAGAAAGGCAAGCATTGGCACAATATGATACAGTGCATTAACTACAGTTAAAACGCCAATTGAAGATGCGCAAGAAATTGCAATATCAAATTTTGCGCTTGAAGCGCACCGGAAAATGGAAAATTGTGTATGTTTATCAGCACGTTTATGTTTAGTTTAATGGTTCTGTAGTGCCTTCCACTGCTTTTTAAAGGCATTGTATAATAATGTTTCTAGTTTGAAAAATCTGAGCTACATGATTCCATATGCTACCAGTGTCTTTGATGAGGTCTAGAAATGAAGCCCTGAAAAAAATGCAGCTTAAAACGATCATTAGGTGCTTTGAAAATGTGAAAATCATTGAGAGACCAGTCCAGTTTTCCCCATAGACTGCTGTGTTGCAGAATTTTCTATCGGCTGAGAATAATTAATGTGCCAATTTGTATCTGCATATATTTTACTAGTGACAGCATAACTGTCCAAACTTTTGTTTTGTAGTGTGTTTATTTGTCCATTCAAACACTGTTAGATATGTCAGATAGCAAAGTTCAACAATTTTATAACGGTTCTTCCACAGTGTTATATAGCGTCTTTAAAACATATTTTTTCATTACGTTTCATGAAGTTTTCAAGTTGTCAAATTATTGGGGACGCGGGGGGGGGGGGGTCAAAACGATAGGTCTGGTTGCCCCAAAGTTTATATTTCGTAAAGTGGGGTTTTCAGTTCTCAGGTACTAAACTAATTCATAAGTATTTGTCACGACTAAAAAGTTCAGAAGGGGCGATAGATTTTCGCCTTGTCTGATATTGCAACTACTGAAATCAGAATGTGTAGATCCATTTGCGCCACAAGACTTGGCGTTTTTATACATATTTATTATTACATGAAGCACGGTTCCGTTAATAAGCCCTGTTGTGTTTTATCATCTTTAAGAAGCCTCTCTGTAATCAATAAAAGCAGAGTAAACCCTCTTTTTCATTGAAAGATGTATTCAATTACTGAATACAAGATGAAAACATGATCCATTATCAATATCCTTTGCCAAAGCCAGGCTGCTCTCCTTCAAGGAAATTATATTCATCGAAACAATTGAATCAGTAAATTAATTATATCCCCGCCGAAAGTGTA
The DNA here is from genome assembly GCA_001188425.1 of Eucidaris tribuloides. Taxonomy (NCBI): domain Eukaryota; kingdom Metazoa; phylum Echinodermata; class Echinoidea; order Cidaroida; family Cidaridae; genus Eucidaris; species Eucidaris tribuloides. Next base: position 76,604 of record JZLH01S0078644.1, on the reverse strand, counting down.
TAATCTGTGGAATGGCATGAATGTTTGAATTGTAATATGTGACAGTTCCTTCTGGATAGATTTTGAATAAATTCACATAAATTTGCATAATTGGTGAATTTCAGAATTTTGTGTGGAAGTTTGGAAGCCCTTTATCAAATAAACCAAACAGAAACAAAACCGCGGTGAAATAGAGGAGAAGTTAAAGGTTAGTGACATGACTGGGAACACATGAAAATGCCTCAAGGACCAGGGTTGGCATATTTCCCGGACGGTTGCCTTATTTCCTGGGACGGGTGGGAAATACCGGTATTTACCGCCTTTTTACCGGGAAATATGAAATACACTACCATACGGGTGGGATCAGTATTGGATGATAGTACTGGAATCCAAAATGTTTCAGGTCTGTTCTTTCAATGGTGTTTTTGGACAAGTTTGTTTATGTTGGGGTTTGTCGATTAGTTACTTTTGATTATCTGTTGTTTTTATGAAACCAGATTTAGTTAATGTCAGTCTATCCTGGCTCTGGCTCATTGCCCGATGAGCCTGCAGTAGAGCCCTCTTCCTTCACCACGATGCCTCCAAGTCCTACCTTGTCCTGGACAAGACCAGAGGGCTAGACAGACTAGTATATCATTCAGTGTTTGGATACTACGTGCATTTAATTAATGACAAGTTCACTTTCAATCATTCAAATTCAAGAAAAACTTCACTTGGGTTTGGGTAATGGACACTGGCTATTAAAACGGGCTTTTAAAGAATAGCAGAGTATGGACGAGGTGTAGATATGGACAAGGGGATGGACATGGGGATTCAGACATTGGGAATAATTTGTAAGATGTCTGAGTTAACGTAGGCATAAGTGGCGGTTACAGTCTGATACACCAAGGGTGCAAGAGGAGACTGATTATCGAACAGCGTTGGAGAGACCGTAGACTGAGGGTTCAATGCTGAGGGCCGATAGACTGAGGGTCTGACAGACCAATTATCAAAAAGGGTCTGGTAGACCTTGCAACTTTCAAAAAGGGTCCAATAGACTCAGGGTCCAATAGACCAATTATCAAAAACGGTCTATCGGACCCTCTGTCTGACCCTTTCCGGCGGCCTTTCGCTCTTTGACAGCGAAATAGGCCTACTTCTGGGGGTTCTGCCCTTGGTATCACGGGCCAGAACCCCGTACAACCTGATGGTGGCTCTACTCAAGATTTTGTATGGAACATTTATATTTCTAAAGCCTTTCAAGAATTGGCTATTAAACTTGACATTCAAATACAGAATTTGACGGCTCTGCACAGATTAGACTGTACATCCAAAATCCCAAGGTAAGCTTTGGACCCCATCCAAATCATAGGCAGAGTTTTGATTGTCCCCCAATCATCTGTGCCTGTTCTTGCCCCCCCCCCACCCCCTCCCCTTTATCTTATAAACCTGGCATAATCACTGTGTGTGGGTAATGTTGAAATGAAATAGGCCTACTTGGAAAAATACACAAATATTGTTGGTGAATGCCTCCTGTGAATGCCATCTTTTTAGCTTATAAACGCAGTTTATATATCTGCACGCGTGTTGTTGTCCTTTCCGCACATGTGTACAGTGTGGGGTGCTGCATTTTTTTGTGGCAAAGTACAGAAACATCACTTGACTTTGTCAGTAGTGACGATTATTTGTATTGACAAGTTCCCCATTATTTCTGTAATTATGGCCAATGCAAGCTAATATTAAGATGATTATTATTTGGGACCAGTTATTGGTATTGCGTGCCATGCCAAAGCCAGCTCTTTCGAGAACAACTTTGAGTTATTTATTTCCTTTTCGAGATTTTAAACAACTTATTTGAAAAATTGAAAACCTTTAGATGATCTGCAGTCTGAACGAATGACATATGGATTTTTTTTTCAGGCCGCGGCATGCAAAACTCTTTGAGTTTTTCTATAACAAAAAATTTCCTTAGTGAATTTATAATAACATGAATAGCTACAATATGTGTATGCTCTATAATTTTGCTAATTGAACAATTTAATTGCATTGATGTCTCCATTAGGATGGCAATCATTCGTACTTTTGATTACATGTACAACCAAGCATCTTGGAATTTTCTCCTGTTTTTTTTCATCAAGACAAGTTCATAATGAAATTATCAGTCCAGTATGAATATTTACAATTGGCAAATCTATTCAATTCCTTTCTTAAGCCGTATTCCTATACACATTCATGTACCATTTGGCCACTTTTGGCCAGTGTACAGACTATAGACTACATTACAAGTTATTAAAGAGTTTCTTTTTTGTCCAGTATATATTACAGTCTAGAAAACTGTCCCAAAAGAAAAGAAAAAGGGACAATGCAGATAATTGACATTGAGGAAATTCCTTGCATGGTCCTCGTTGATAACCAACTATGTATTAACGTGGAGTGAATATCAAATTTTAAAATATGATCCTTGTATAGGTAGATCTACATTTAATAAAAAATAAGTGAATATTTATAGCAGTTTAGCCATTTAGAAAAAGAAAAAGTTGTCAAAATTGACTTTTTAATCTTATTTCCCGCTTTTTGCCATATTTACCGGACGGCCTCTTATTTTCCGGACGGTATTTACCGGTAATTACCGCCGGTATTTCCCACCTTTTATATTTCCCGCCCAACCCTGTCAAGAACCAAAAGAGTTGAAACATATACCAACGATACACTAGCTGGAGTGGATCTCCCAGCTGGAAGGATTTGTCTCTAATTTGTTTACTTAAGGAGAATCAAGCATGAACATACTAGTATTTTAATTTTATCGGACCCATAGAGAGCCACACAGCAGTTTTGCCTGCCACGAGCGATATTGACATAAGTTATTTTAGAATGAGTCAACGTTCGACTACAAGATTTTCATAGAAGAATCCTTGCATAGTTTCCTTGATTCTAGACAAATTGAGGACTACCCCCAAAAATGTCATTTACCTTTAACATTTTTCATTAATTTTTAAGAAATTCGTATGATTTTGCAATTAATGAATTTCAGAATTGTATGTAGAAGTTTGAAAGCCTCCACTAAGCCTTATCAGATAAATCAAACAGAATTGAAATCTGCTGTGAAATGTAGAAGAATTTTACGTTATTTTGAATAAATTTGCATAATTAATGAATTCTACAATTCTGTGTAGAAGTTTGGCAGCCCCTACCAAGCCCTATTACTCAGACAAAACAAATGTAATCAATATCCGCTGTGAAATGTAGAAGTATAAACGTTAACATTTTTCGTTACTTTTGAAGAAATTTGCATAAATTTGCATAATTAATGAAATTCAGAATTCTGTGTAGAAGTTTTGAAGCCCCCACCAAGCCCTGTCAGATATTACCAAACAGAATCAAAATTGGCCTACAGAGAAGCAAATTTTAACATTTCGAGCACATGCGGACACAAACACAGACAGACAGACAGACAGACACACACACACACACACACACACACACACATACACGGACACACACACACGCACGCATGCACACACAAATGCACACACACACACACACACACACACACACACACACACACACACACACACACACACACACACACACACACACTCACACACGAACGGAGGCCGTTTCATAGTCTCCTGGCGAACTTTGGGACAAAATAGATAGCCCTTAGGTTTATAGACAGCTGTAAAAACCTTTATTTTACGGCGCACAATCGCATTAACATGACGACCATGATGACAAATGAAGTTATTTTCTTATGTCACCCAATGAGGGTATTGATGAAAATCAAGTATTTCAAATTCTGAAAATACATATATGATGAAGGAACAAATAATATATCTTGAAATCAATTCATGTTACCAGTGATTTAAATTATTTACAATATATTACAAGTATTATACTGTATTTTGTGGTACTGTCGTAAATAGATAATCAAGAAAAGATGAGAATTACATTCTAACAAAATATTATACACCATTAAAATCTGCAGGCAACAATTCGTTTTGTGATGTGTAAAGTCTTTGATTGAAACAGGAATGTATAACATGTAATACCTACACAATGTAATTGTTTTTATTTACATATTATGATACATAATGTACAAATATGAATACACGTGATATTCATGTCAGTTGGAGCTTCATTATTTCCTTTACAAATTTTGATAAGTTCTGTAGCTCCTCAAAACTAACTGAATCAAACAATAAATTGGTATGGTGAGTCTACTACTCATCGACCACCGTTTTTTAAACCGACCTACCTCGCGCACTGGCCTTGTTACGTAAAAATTCCAAAAATACACATAGGACTAAGCGCAATACGCCACAATATTCAAACAAGCCCACAACCAAGAGAAATGAGGAAGAAACATGTAAGAAATTAACGGACTAGAAAAATCTTGCGCATCAATGTTAATACACGTGTTTTGCTATTCACCGTGACGCGTTATATCTCATGAGAGCTATTTCCGGACGGGTTGAGTACCCGGACACCGCGCGATAGAACGGCGCAGTACGCGTCGGGGAACTATCGCGCAAAGTTGCAAACAGAAAGCGGGTACACAGCATTTATTTTTCTTCCCATACATCTTGATTTCTCATGAAAATACTGATATTGATCATTTGAAAATTAAGTTTTTTGGCAACATATCCAGAAAAAAAATCAAAACTCCCCACCCTACTGTAATTCCGACCGGGTTGAGTACGGTACGCGGCGCATTAGAACGACGCCATACGCGCCGGGAACCATCGCGCAATGTTTTAAGCGGACCCGGAGGACAAAGCTTCTCTTTTTCCTCCCATAAATCATTATTTTTCATGAAGAATTGAATATTGATCATTTGAAAATTGCGATTTTTTTTTGCAACATATCCTGAAAGGGCTAAAAATTACCACTTTACGTGCTAAATCAATAGGCAGTATGGTCTGTTAAAAAAAACAAGCTCGCAGCTGCGCTCGTGAAAAACGTCACTGCTGTCGTCACCAAAATTTCCGTGCGTTCGATGAGGTAACAATCTGAGCCCGAAAAGTGAATCTACACCATTTTCCGCCCAAGTGTAAGAAAACTTAGGTAAAACTAACAAATATTTTCTGAGATAAGGTGTGATTAAGCTTAAGGGGTCGATGAGTAGTATGGTTGGGGGTACTACTCATCGACCGCTTAAGCTTAATTACACCATATCTCAGAAAATATTTGCTAGTTTGGCCTAAATTTGTTCTCACTTGGGCAGAAAATGGTGTAGATTCACTTTTCGGGCTCAGATTGCTTTCTCCTTTCGGACGCACAGAAATTTTGGCGACGACGTCAAGTGACCTTTTTCACGAGGGCCGCCGAAATCCCGTTTTTGAAACCGACCGCCTACTGCCCATTGATTTAACACGTAGAGTGTGAGTTTTAGGACTTTCAGGATATGTTGCAAAATATAGCACTTTTCAAATGCTTGGTATTGATTTTTTCATGAAAAATCATGACTTACGAGAGGATAAATGGAAGCTGTGTCCATAGATTCCATTTACAGCTTTGCGCGATAGTTCCCGGCGCGTACGGCGCCGTTCTAAAGCGCCGCGTACTGTACACAATCCGTTCAGGATTGCGCGCGCGTCACAGTGAATGGCAAAACACGTGTATTAACAGTACCGATGCGCAAGATTTTTCGTAAATTCCGTTAATTTCTTACGTTTTTCCTCCTCATTTCTCTTGGTTGTTGGCTTTTATGAATATTGTGGCGTATTGCGCTTTGTTCTACGTGCATTTTTTGAATTTTTACGCAAAAAGGCCAGTGCGCGAGGAAAAACGGTGGTCGATGAGTAGTAGACCTACCATACGAGGTGTGACAAAAAAGAAATGAGACTGTGACAGCCACGTTCACGAAGCAACGTCAGTCGACCCGTCACCCATGCATGCCACTGTGTTGCCCAACGGCAACATCTGGGGCCGAATTCACTAACATCGATTTTATTAGCGATCATCGCCAAATTGATCGCAAATCCAAATCCATCGCAACGTCATCGCTAACTTTTAGTGAAATCGCTCAACTCGATATCCATCGCAAATAGCGATGAATATCGCCGTTTGCGATGAATTTCAGACGTTAGTGAAATCGGCCCCTGATCAACATTCTACTATGTTGTCCACCTATCTCGCTCACTTTGTGCCCCTTCCTCGGGCTGCTGAGTGGCACGCCCCTGCTTCACCCCGTCACTACGCTACAGTGCGTCCCAGAACAAAAAACAGAACCCTAAAACAAGGGCTTATATGCAGAAGCAATAGAGCGTATGATTAAATGAATAAGTTCAGAATAAAATTTGACTTATGCTCTTCCAAATGATACATTTACCAAACTTATGCACTCATGCATTACTGAAT
>JZLH01S0078644.1:12600-26795 GCA_001188425.1 Eucidaris tribuloides | reverse complement strand
GCAAAATATACACTGTATCATATGATAAACACAGGAACAAATTATTCTGATTTCTTTCTGCAAAAACCTCTATATTATGCAATTAAAACAGTGCACGACTATTCGCGTAATCCTTCCTGGATATGTCAGTGTCAGAAATACATCAGATGCATTCGATGATATCTACAAACTTCTGAACATTAAATCACATAATATCCTGAAATAACATACAATTATTGTTACAATGAGATGGACTCATTATTTCCCCAACGAGTGTTATACACTGCTGCTATAAAGAATGGACCAAGAATTAAATGCAATTATTACCCTTGTTTTCCAGAACAAAACTTTCCAAGATTAATACAGAATCCAGAAGTTATAGTAAAGATCACAAATTTTTTCTAGTATTTATTGGATATCAAATTGATGAATAATTAATTTCTTCTTCCTACTTATGTACAAATTACGGTGTTCAATAAAGAACGTCATTTTTATGCCTCCCGCAACGATAGTGACGGTAGGCATTCATGGGTTTTCGGGTTGTCCGGTCCTGTCCGTCCGTCCGTCCTCCGGTCCACGAATCCGTCAGTTACCGGATCTCGTATTACCGCGATAACTGAAGAACCCCGATCGGATTGTGATGTAACTAGACCAAGTATGTCTATGGAGCCACCAATGAACTGATTAGATCTTTGGGCTGAAAGGTCATAAGGTCAAAGGTCACCTGGCTTAAATATGTCTGATTTGGGCTCTTACGCAGATAACTCGAAGAACCCAATCGTGATTTTGATGTAACTAGACCAAGTATGCTACTATGCAGCCAACCAATGAACTGATTAGATTTTGGCGCTGAAAGGTCAAATGGTCCAAAGGGTTCACCGGGCGCTAAAATATGTCTGATTGGGCTCAGTGTACGCGAATAACTGAGAACCCCCATCGATCTTTTCGATTAATAGGACCAAGTATGTTACTATGAGCCACCATGAACTGATTAGATTTTGGAGCTGGAAGGTCAAAGGTCAAAGTGTCACCGGCCTATAAATATTTTGATTTGGAGCTCGTTACCGCGATAACTTGAGGCGGCTGGTCGGATTGTCATTAATTAGGTTGAAGTATGTATTATTGACGGCACCAATGAATGATTAGATTTTGGGGACTGCAAATAGGTCATAAAGTGTCAAAGAGCTCACGGGCCTTAAATATGTCTGATCTTGGGCTCGTTACCGCGAGTACTTGAGAACCCCAATCGGATTTTGATGTAACTAAGCGACAAGGATACGAACTATGAGCCACCAATGAACTGATTAGATTTTGGAGCTGGAAAGGTCATAAAGGTCAAAGGTCACCGCGGCCTTATAATATGTCTACATTGTGGGCCAGGACCACTGATAATTCAATAACGAGGAGTGGCAGGAGGATTGTTGATAGCCTTAACTTGGTGTGAAGTATGTATTTATGACGGCGCACCAATGAACTGATTTAGATTTTGGGGCTGAAAGGTTCAAAAGGTCAAAGGATCACGGGCCTTAAATATGTCTGTGATCTGGGCTCGTACCGCGATACTGAGAGCGGACTGCGTTCGGATTGTCATGTACTGTCCGGGTGAAGATACTGATTATGAGGTCACCAAATGACTGATTAGATTTTTAGCCGGTGAAAGTCAAAGCGTTCAAAGTCAGCCGGGCCTTAAATATAGTCTGATTAGGGCTCGTTACCGCGATAACTTGCAGAGCGGCTTTGGTCGATTGTGATTGTAACTTGGGCTGAAGTATGTATTATGCAGGCAACCAATGAACTGATTAGACTTTTGGGTGAAAGGTCAAAGCGTCAACCGGGCCTAAAATATGTCTGATTTTGGGTTCGTCTACCGCGACTAACTGAGAACGCGATCAAGTTGATATTTCATGTAACTGGGTGAAGTATGTATATGAGGCACCAATGAAACTGATTAGATTTTGGAGTTCAAAGGTCAAAATGTCGTCGAAGGTCACCGGACTTCCATATGGATCTGATTTGGGCTCGTTTACGCCGATAACTTGAGAGCGGGACTGGTCGGAATTGGGATGAAACTTGGGTGAAAGTATTTATCTATAAGCACCAATAAAACTGATTAGATTTTGGAAGCTGAAGCCGCTGCCAAGGTCACCGAGCCTAAAATATGTCATGATTTGGCTTCGTTACCATGATTAACTTGAGAATGCCTGATCAGATTTTTATGTTTATTTGGCGGGTGAAGTATGTAATTATGAGGCACCAATAAACTGATTATGATTTTGGAGCTCAAAGGTCACCGGGCCTTAAATATGTCTGATTTGGGCTCGATTACTGTGATAACTGTGATATGACTTTATCCGATTCTTGATGTAACTTGGAGAAGTATCTTATGAAGGGCACATTACTGATTCGATTTTGCGAGTTGAAAGGTCAGAGGTCAAAGGTCACCGGGCCTTAAATATGGTCTGATTGTTGCGTCGTGTACCGCGATACTGAGAGCGGCTTAAATTGGATTTTACTGTAACTTGGTCAAAGGTCACATGGGCTTATCATTATGCTTATTCAATCTAACTTGTCTTGCTACCATGGTAACTTGAAGCTTTTCAAATTACATTCAATTGGATGGAGTGCACGGGCTGCGGAGGATACCAATCGACTGCGCCGCAGTCGACACTGCGCTAGTTTCCTTCATAGCATAACTTTGACACTGTTACACGTTTTGTACCTTTGTGACTGCAAACTCTTCACAAAATTTTCATAAATTGAATTTGTTGAGCCATTTCTTTATTTTGAATCAAAAGAAAGGACACATAAATCCGAGTGTCCATCGTCCCATTCCATGGTGGTGGCAGGTTATATAACAAAATTGCCAATTTACATACAGTGCAGAACATATGAAGACTTGTTTGCAAAAGCGGGTTAGATCCACTTTAGCGACTGTCGCGAAACCGCATTTCTTTCGAGTTTGCAGTCACAAGGTACAAAACGTGTAAACAGTGTAAATTATGCTTAGAAGGACAAATATGACGTACTATATTGAACACTGTAATCTTGTACTATATAAGCTAGGAAGATGAAATTAATTATTTTCATTCCATTTGATATCAATTAATACAGAAAGAATTTAGTGAATCTTTTACTTATAAACTTCTGGATTCTTTTAATCTATTGGGAAAGTTTTTGGTTCTGAAAACAAGATTTAAAAAAAATGCATTTTTAATTCTTGGGTCCATTTCTTTTATGCACAGTGTAACACGCGTTGGTGAAATAATGAGTCCATTCATATGTAACAATAATTGTACGTTATTTCAGGATATTGATTTAGTCAAAGTTGATAGAATCACATACATTGATGTAATTTCTTTGACAACGACACATATCCAGGGAAGATTACCGGAAACTACCGTGCACTTTAATTCAAATAAGTATAGAGTTTTGCGAAAAGAAATCAGAATAATTGTTCTGTGTTTATTTATTGAATACATGTATATTTTCGTGGATATGCAAAAAAGCTAGGGTTCTTCAGCAAGTTGGCCATGACAATGTTCGGTACATAATATTTTTTAACCAGCTTTCGACATTAGGATGAGCTGGGCTCCTCTCTGTCTTTTCTAATCTCATCTATCTTTTCTTCCCAAATGCTCTAGCTGTAAAATGCTAAACGGCCATCAGAATATGTACGACCAAGCCAGATCGTCGACATTCTTGTTATCTCTCTTGTTCTGTTTTCTGCGAACATCGAAGCGATATCTGCTGACGCTGATCTATTTGGGATGTTATAAATTTGTGTTAGTTTTATTACGTAGCCAGTAAATTAGATGCTGTCTATGTGCTTCGTGGTGAAAATCAACATTAAAATATTTTCATGCTCGGCACGAAGTGAAATGCTACATACAAGGCAATGTGAAACATGCCTAAATGCTTCTGTGGGCCAGGTGTTAAAAGCTATTAGCATAATAAAGAGGCCTCAGAGTGAATGATGCCGTGTGTAAGTTCAGCTGACCTTTAGGGCGCAATGGTTATTATGAATGGAATAAGTTTAGATAGTTGTAGAAATGTATTTTACCACCAAACCACTGTGTTTAATGACTCTGTTTTATTTAGAAATGGCCATCATAGATCTGTCTAAATTAGATGTACAGATTTTAGTATATATATAATCAGGATGTTTTTGGTACATGAGTTTAGAGTTCTGTATTTAGCGTACATATATAGTAACCTGCATTTTGGAGTTTATCAGTGACCTTGGTTCGATACAAAACTTTCTATATTTACATATGATAGTTTCTCGGATTGTGTGATAGTTAACCTTTCTTGTTTATATAGTGCTTAATGAGTCCTGCCTGAGTTAAGCTTACACTGTGTGCATTAATATTTTGAGTTACTCTACATGTATATTTATTCTGCGCGGCAATTGGAATAACTGTGTGAGACGTCATGACTTACGCAACATTGTTTTCATCTGGGATTTCTGCTACACCTTTCATCATACTCTGCAAAGTGGGACATTAAACCAGTCATTACCAGTGGGTTATCTATTAATTTGCTAATCATCTTGGACTCACTGTTTGGACTTAAATTATCTGGAAAATCTGCCTATTCAAGCCGATTACACCATCTCTGCACAATATTGCGATATATTTCGGAAATACATGGACTCGGATAATTACCTGGCATCAACTAGAGCCGCGGATTCATTCGGCACTACATATCCACTTAACGTGTGCTAATTAACATTTACCATGTACGCAGATAAGCTTGATAAAACATGTGAAAGCTTTATTTGGTTTTCAGGGAAATACCCCATGGTCATAAAATACTTGTTAAGTCAAAATATTTGGTATCATTTTGTTTCATTCTTTTCGGTTAGTGAATTGAGTCGTAACATAGCAAGGCATCATCGTGACTTTCTCGCGTTTAGCGCACAGCAAATGCTGAGCTGTGAGCTACTACGAACAAGTGATAGCCGGAACATCCGATAAGTTTATGGCAGCCCGATTATGTATATCCCAAAGCTGAATTTTGACAGAACATTTCTGTTTTGTTGACCATGTCTTAATGCCTTTAGTTTTACCCGGGTAAAACATGATTAAGACTATCAGTTGAATTTGCGTTAACATATGGAGTATTAATTCATTTGTTACTTTTTTTTGAGCACTCAATGTTTATGTTAAGTTTAAAACGAAAGAAAGTAAAATACATGATTAATACTGAAAGTGATATTAAATACTTAACTCGACCTTCGCAAGATAAACAAAGTAAAGCCAAGTTACTCATATTAATTATGACAAGGGTTTGATGATATATTTAATCTCAGATGCCCACAAGTCTTTGATTTTAACAGCGTTTATTGATCATTACTCACACAGTGAAGCATAGCACATATTGATTACTGAACTCTATATAAGTTGAAGGAAATATTTCATTTGTGTAAAGTACGTGTCATTTAAATTCCATGCATTTATCAGCAGCGATTTGTTGTCGTGAACAATCGCTCCCTAACAGAACTGAACTTATACGCCAGACAGCGCAAACTCAGTGCGAAGACCGATGACAACGGAGATGCTTTGAAAAAACAATATCGCGCAATATCAGACACACAGCAGGACCAGATTCTTTCGTCGACGCCTGGCACAAATGTGCTTTGACGACAGAAAAAAACATTAATAGAGGACACCACAGCAGGACCAGATTTCTTCGTACAAGGGGCCTTGGGGGGGCGCCAGATGCTTTGACGAAACAAAATTGGCGATAGAGACACCACAGCAGGACCAGATTTTTCTATCGTCAAGCCTGCACAAGGTCTGACGAAAAACAAAATTCGTCGATACAGGACCGAGATTTTCTTCGGCAGCCTTCATGACGAAAGAAATTTCGTTACGCACCAGCACTATGACGAAAAAAATTGATGGCGATAGAGGACACCAGTCTGGCACGAATTTTTTTGTCAGCTTGACGATGTTTTTGTTTACAGTGTACTCGATCACTAATGACGACAACATTTTTACGAATTTGTCTCATGTTGCCGATCAAGGCAATATAGTCTCTGACATATCTGATCACTTCCCTATATTTGTGTCTTTGCCTGATATTCTTGCAAAATTTTAAAGCATGTAATAACAAGAAGGGATCACATGTAATAACGCAACGACGTATATCGAGCTTTAAATCAAGTCTTGATCAAACCGACTGGTCTGAAGTCCATAATACGAATGACCCTAATGTCGCTTTTAAAACATTTAATGCATTTGTTTTGCCTCTATATGATGCTCATTTCCCAGTTTCTTCTCCGTCTAAGTTCAACTACAAAAAAGTCCCACGAAATCCTTGGATCACCAAATCAGTTTTAAGATCTATCAATCGCAAAATAATCTATTTTATAAATACAAGTCTACTCGCACCGAAGCAGTTAAACATGAATACTCAACCTACCGAAACACTTGACTTCCGTGCTACGTAAAGCCAGAAAAGATTATTTTTCCTCCCAATTTCAAATCCACAAAAATGATATTAAATCCACCTGGAAAGTCATAATCGACTGTTTCTTGTCTTATTCTGACATCAACAGGCATACACCAGACTCAATGTAAACTTATGATTTATGCGGTACTCAAATTATTCACAACTACTCAACTTAGGTGCCATTTCTAGAGAGAGACTTTATTCAACACAGATGGCGCTCTTGCCATATAATCTTCCAACATGGAGGTTGCACGCGCGTAAATAACACAGAAATCCAGAAAATGTGCATCCGACCCAACCCAAAGAATAAGAAATGTTAATTTGAATGGGCGGCTGCCAAGAGGGGGTGGATTTGATTAAGTATTTAATAAGATTTTCTGATAGGGGTTGAGTGGATCTTCATTGCTGTTACCATGAAAGAAATTAATTGATTTGGTAGGAACTATTTTTTTGTGCCCATGAATACGGCTTTGAAATTCAAGTACACAAGCGCAAATCGCCGTGAAAATGCTAGGAATTTGTATAAGAGGGAATTCCCTTGAGAAAATGCTGGTCAACAACACATTTCCTGAAGATCATCAATTGAGGAGTAATTGTTCAATCATTGAATGTTGATTCCAATCTGCCCTAATTAATAGCTGATTTTTAATGAATTTTCAAAGTTAATGCTTTTAACATTATTCTCTATGGGGCTTGATTTACCTGCGTGCGACCAGGAAGACAAACGAAACATTCCCGCAAGCCGGAGACCTTCCCTACACTGATCGCGGAAATGACTATCGCGACGCACACGAGAACGACAACGCTTGTGAAAATCGCAACACCAAAGAGCAGCCAACTCGTCGAAGCGCTAGAACCAGGAAGGCCCCAACGTACCCGAAGGACTATGAAACATGATATGAATGGACAGTTAAGAAGGACCGATGTATCATGATGATGTATGAACAGTAAATGCTAAAAAAGCGTTAATTCATTATTCGAAAGAACTGTGTAACAATTTATGCATATTAAGTGTTGTACAATGTAGTTGCATATTAATGTGTTGTAGTGTATTGTAGTTGAAAGTAAGAAGTGGCTGACATGACAACCGGTTAAAGTTATAACACAAAGACACAATTTGGTGATTAGCTGAGCATGATTTATTTTATAGCACATCAAGGTTGAGTTCATATTACAGAAAATATTTATACTGCGCCTCTGTGTAGCAAAACTGGTTATTGGTTTAAAGTTGGTTGGTGCTGGAAGATACAAAGAGTTATACATGTACTGAAACAAGGTGTAACAGTCAATTTTATGCATATACTGAAACGAGGTGTAAAAGTTCATTTAACTTGTTGATGACAATTTGCTTTTGAAAAAAAGGAAAGATGTTGGAAGATTATATGGCAAGAGTGCCATCTGTGTTGAATAAAGTCTCTCTCTAGAAATGGCACCTAAGTTGAGTAGTTGTGAATAATTTGAGTACTGCATAAATCATAATTTTAGATTGAGTCTGGTGTATGCCTGTTGATGTCAGAATAAAATAAGAAACAAACATTGACGTACTAAACAAGAACGATGGGAAGAAACTGGGATTTGATAAAATAACTCAAAATGGCAAGATTATTGATGTTCCCCTTGAAATTGCTGAGGCTTTAACACTTATTTTGTAAATATTCGACCAAATTTAGCCGGAAACATCCCTGCATCGGACAAAACATTTGATTAATTTCTTAAGAATCCCAACCCCAGCTCTATATTTTTTATACCTGTCGACAAAATAGATATTATTGACATTGTTAATAATTTAAAAGCCAAAAAAAGAAAAGAAAAAAAAAGGTTCAGGTTGTGACGGTATTTCAATGAAATAGCCCCGCCCTTGACCCACGTATTTAATTTGTCCTTAACGACTGGAATTTTTCCAAATAAAATGAAAGTCGCCAAGATCATTTCTATTTTTAAGAAAGGCAATGTCGACGACTTGGGTAATTATCGACCAATATCTTTTCTAACGTCATTTTCGAAAGTACTTGAAAAAGTTGTCTACTCCCGAACCATAAAGTTTTTAAACGATCACAATATTTTAGTTGATACACAATTTGGTTTTCGAAAGAAACATTCAACTACACTGACGCCGTTTTGTTGCTAATAGATCAAGTTGTTAAAGCTATCGAAGCAAAATCACTTTTCTGGACCACTCCAAGGCCTTTGACACAATTAATCATGAAATATTATTGTACAAACTTTTCCGTTACGGGATTCGTGGCAGGGCCTTGGAGTGATTCAGAGAATACCTCACAAATCGATCGCAATTTGTACATATGAATGATTCTGATTCAAGTACACAAAACATGGTGTTCCACAAGGCTCCTTATTGGGACCACTTCTTGTCATTATTCACTTTAAGGATTTACCCAAGTCGTCCACACTCCTTTCTTTCCTTTTGTTTGCTGACGATTCAAGTCTCTTTTTGACACACCAAAATTCTATTACGTTACTTGATATGCTTAACTGAGTTGAATTACGTCAGTGATTGGATTCGAGCTAACAAATTATCCATAAATTTAAACAAAAGTAATTTCATGGTATTTAGCAACTCAATTACTCATTTACCTGGTCAAAATGGTGTAAACTTACAGCAGACAAATTCAACCAAATTTCTTGGTCTCTTTATTGATTGTAAATTATCCTGGCAAGAACAAACAAATTACTTGTGTAAATTACTGTCGAGAAGCTTGGGTGTTATACAGAAACTTAAAGGGAACCAACACCCTGAGAAATTCATTTGCTATACATATAGGAATAAAATTGTGTCGCCATGCCCTCTGCAAAATATTTAGCATTTATGATCAACTCCGTTTTTAATCTTATTGAGGTTTGAAATGTGAATTTCAAAACAACAAATAAAGTTGCGAAACGACTTGGCATAAGACTACATCGAATCATTCCGATACTATCAATCGATCGATCGCGCTAGTCGATATTTTTTCTGTCAAAGTCTGATCTGTAACCAGTATTGCCGTTTGGCTGGAGCACTCTATAGGATTAGAAGGAAAGCAAATGAGAGTGTAGTAGAGGGAATTAAACGGGTGCGAAATCCGATATCACAGACCACGATTTCACATAAATTAACGAGCCGAGGGACCTCGTAATAAAGGTACGACTGCATTCGAGCGGTCGTTATAATTAGACTGGTCGACCTAGACCAGTAGGGTTAAATAAAAACGTTCTGATAGTATCGAGGGGAGAAAAGGGGCGGCTAGTCTGTCATAAACGGTATGATAATTTGCGACATTTTGTTACATGCTTATTCCAGCGTTCGTTCAACTGAAATTACGGACAAATTTTTCATTGAAATTATTAGGAACGGTTCTTATCACATAAAACCATCACAAATAATTTAAAAACAATTCACGCTTAAAAAATCTTATAAGAATTCAATTTTATCGTCAAACTAGGTAGCACACTGATCAATAAAATTTACCTGCAAGTGATATCCGTCAACTGCGTTTTAATTTGGCAGCTTCATTCACTGCACTGTTTCATATTTGGTCCTTTTTATGTTATATTTATTTTGTGTGTCTTGATTTTCATATTAATGTCTATCTTTATGGAATGTTTATTATATTTAATTGACAGGAACGCTTATCACAATCGATTCGTACCCCTTAGTAACGAATTATGTTATAACATATGTCAAATTAAGGATTATATTTAAAGTAAATAACATGATTTCAAGGGTTTATTATTGATAACAATTATAATTTATTCCGGAATCTATTCTTGTGGATTCTTGAGAACGGCATTGCTGCCATAGTGAACTGATACGGTGGAATCGTTCTTATTGTTGTGACGGATCCGGAGCTGTCATAACTTTGTCACTGGACTTGTCCACGCAAGTTATGGATGGTCAGGGTTCGTAAAATAGCATGATGACTTAACGCCGAGTTGTCCACGATAGTTAGGATTGTCAGGCTTTTTGTGCAACAGGCCACAGGTAGGCCAGAATGGCTCCAAAGTGCGCTAAAAATCATGTCACTGAGTTTTTATTTTTTTTTGCAAGATGGGTCAATTTCTGGTAATGCGACCGCGTAGATTCAATGAGAATAGTTTCACCTATCTGTGACGTTCTCGAATACACAATTTCTGATTTGCCCTATCAAAATTCCAACACAAAAAAAAATCCAAGTCCTATAATATTGTTAAAATGATTGGCCTCAGGTGAATCAGACGAGTTCGAAGAGTTCAATGGAAATGTTTTCGAAACTCTTACCGTCGTCATTTAAATACCAATTTCTATTGGCTGCCGCAAATAAAATGACAATAATAAGTGGCCTATTTCTTAAGTCTGCAGTCTTACTTGACTTAATGATGGGACTCATTAGTAAATTAGAATCCCGGAGTATTCAAAGGCAAATATTTCAAATACCCTATTCTGATTGGCTGATGAAATATACAATGATAGATGAAGAAATAGATTCATAATGTCGCTGTCTTTTAGGAAAGTTGATTTATGGGAATCACTGTTGATTTGATAACCCACAAAGGTGAAAATTATGTTAAGGCAGACATATAGAGTGCCGTAACATAAACTTAAAAGAGAATGTGTCAAAATGAATTTAAATTGCTTATATACTCAAATTTGCAATCTTTGATTTTTCGCTCTTGAAAAAAAACGTAATATAGAATATAATAATCCAGAAATAACAGAAACGTATTAGTATATAAATGATAGTGTAAGTTTGTTGAAAATTACAATACACTTTCATCTTTTGAAATAAAAAAACCAGACTTATATATTACAATTTGTTTATCTGTGATATAAACATCTTATGGACTTATTTCGTTTTAAAACCACTGTGATTTAATGTCTGCAGGTAGCAGGTTCCCTTGAGTGCCGTATCGACTTTGACTTCATGCGTGTCAGGGCGAAAATCGACTGTAACATAAAAAAAGGCTGAAGGCCGCAGCCAAAAATATTGGTATCAATTTTAAGCTTAGACTTCGTTAGAAATGTGTCTGGTAATACTGGTAATTTAAAAAAGAATTGTGGAAATCCATATATAGTCTAAAACATTTCTTTCGGATCATTAAAAAATATGGGTTTTTTTAGTGAATTACCTATAATTATTATGAAGTGAATAACAGAAGTGTATCAGAAATGAGACAGTGTCGCTTTGTCAATGGAAAAAGTCTAACATACACTCATTAAATCGGAAAAGGGCCTCTTTTTCAGTAAATGAAACCAGCCTTATAAAAATTGTTAATTCATACTTGGCGTAGGAATCCTGTCGTTCAGACACCACATTGTTCGGTGGTACAACCAGAGCAATGGTCCTCCCCCCCTCCCCACACGCGGTACTGCGGTACGTCGTCGTTTCTACGAATCTTTCAGACTCTGCGGACAAAGCATAAATATCATTTCCGAGTCATGTTGCCAATCGAAAATCGGCTTTTTTTCTAATTGACAAAGAGTAACACTGTAAGAAGAAATTGTGTGATTAAATGGAGCACGAAATGCACGGAAATTCTAAACATCTTTTAAAGCTGGATTAATAAAAAAAATGGGAGTTGGCCATTTTTAAAGTGACATTACCTATACGTATATTGATGTAGGATTGAGTTTCTTATCTTTTGTCAACCAATTGCATGCAGTAAAAGACCTATACAGGAGTATGTGTAGAGCAATTCTATCGATAAAACTTAAATTCTATGTTATATTGCAAATGATTTATGAAAATAAGTAAGTTTTGCAATCAAAACCTGAAATAATGTAGTATTTGGACTTCGTCTTGAGGAGGAAATTCCTGCCAGTAAAGTGGTATTCGTCACTAATAATTATCTTTAAGTTGGTCAAGAAAACAAAAGAAAAAAATAAATACCCGAATGACTTTTGCCGCCTTTGGTCCCGTCACCTGGCTCACTGTGTCGGCCCAGTCCGGATGACTTGTTATGATATTCAGAGGCACTCTACTGCAAATCATGTGGTAGTAATGTAGAACGATATAGTTTCCATCACATTTACTTTTGTGTTCAAGTACAATGAAAACGAAATCCTTGATTCTTTAAACATTAGTGGAAAGATGTGATTTGTTTTTTTTTTGTTGGTTTTTCTTTTTTTGTTTGTTTTTTTTGGGGAGGGGGGTATTCTCATGACATTATAACATTTTACTCTTTGACACGCGCTGAATTAATCTTTCGGATATAAGAATGGATTGTTATTTTTGATATTCTTTAATCGTTGCTTTCATTATTTCAAAGTGGCATACTTGTACACTTCTATTAATAGGATGTTGCTTACCGTTCATTGCCATTTGTTAAATTGTTCTAGTAACAACAGAGAAAACTAATTCATTACGATGTGTTGAATTTAATAATGTGCGAAATCGTCAACATTTGTTGCAGCGTAATAAATCGCCACAAAATCGATTTCCCGTCCCAGGTACGTGATGCCTATTTTACTTCTATTTCGTAGGGAACCGGTGTTCCAATCGCGTTGGATATCACGTCTTGGTGATCGAATTCTACACGCAGAACTGCAGACAGAACGAAGTGGGATGTGCCAGATACTTCAAAGAGCGTGGTTTTCCATGTATTGAGTAAGAATAACGTTTGTCTACAGGGGTCCAGATTTTAAATGGCACGCATGTATTCTGTACTATTGCGGGTGATTCCTATTTGGCATTAAAGCAATTCTGAGATAAGGAAGTGTTAGGACTGCTTGTAAAGTACATTGTTAAGATTCGAAATTGAAATCTGTTTGACATTGGACTTATTATGAGTTCTACACTGTTAGCAGAATACCAGAATGACGCACACGCACCCCCCCCCTCCCACAACTCACACAAACGAAACAAACAAAAACTATAACAGACGCACACTACAAAGTACACTCGAGATCGCCCAAATTCACAAAATAAGCGGAGGTTAAAGAGTGCCCCGGAGGTCGGAAGTGTAAAGCCAGACTACTGTCCGGCGTCGAAGTGCGGCTCTCCTTCAGAACAATGCGAGTGAGCATTTTATCCACACTGACTGCTCTCTACCCCATGTATGATAAATAGGTACCCGTGGGATTAACATCATAGGATGGGTAAATAGTTGTTTCGATCTCGATTTGAATTACGAAATAAAATTTGTCCAAAACATAAGCTATGTGTCGCGCGCTGCTCAAAACATGAAGGATCGACCTGGCTGGACATGCTACACCCAAGGAAGTGAGATGATTGACCCTGTCATCTTCGAATGCATTTGATTGAATTAACTTAAATGGTTGTCGCAGTGACATTTTGGCCTTAATGCATGCTCACTATGCATGTTGACGATCAGGGACATTTAATTTATGTGTGTAAAGCTACAATGAAATACGATTTTTGGTGCATAGCGCACCATATAAGAACCGATTATTATTATTATTATATGTGTCGATTATTATGTTGGTTGTTGTTAGTAAATGCATTATTGACTTATTATTTATTTGTCTTTATTCTTTATTTTTTATTTAATAAATTTTATTGTTATATTGTTAGTATTGATATAATTAATGTATGTGCACACACTACAACATACACACACAGCAACACAAACACGAGCACGCACACACGCGCGCAACACACACTACATCGGCCACACACACCCACACACACACACAACAACACACACACACACACGAACACACACACACACAAATAGGCCTCTTCTAATCACCTTTTGTTGAAGGTTAAGTTGGGATAATAAATTCACTTACCTGTAATCCCATAATTTAGGTGTGATTTTTGTACGCC
>JZLH01S0078644.1:0-12575 GCA_001188425.1 Eucidaris tribuloides | reverse complement strand
GTAGACCTTCCCTACACTGATCGCGGAAATGACTATCGCGACGCAAACGAGAACGACAACGCTTGTGAAATTCGGAACACCAAAGAGCAACCAACTCGTCGAAGCGCTAGAACCAGGAAGGCTCCAACGTACCTGAAGGACTATGAAACATGATATGAATGGACAGTTAAGAAGGACCAATGTATCATGATGATGTATGAACAGTAAATGCTAAAAAAGCGTTAATTCATTATTCGAAAGAACTTATGCATATTAAGTGTTGTAGTTGCATATTAATGTGTTGTAGTATGTTGTAGTTGAAAGTAAGAAGTATTGCATTGCATATAAAGTATTGTAGTTGAGTTTAAAAACGTGGCTGACATGACAACTTGTTAAAGTTATAACACAATAAGATCAAAACAGGAATAGACACAATTTGGTGATTAGCTGAGCATGATTTATTTTATAGCACATCAAGGTTGAGTTCATATTACAGAAAATATTTATACTGCGCCTCTGTGTAGCAAAACCGGTTATTGGTTTAAAGTTGGTTGGTGTTGGAAGATACAAAGAGTTATGCATGTACTGAAACAAGGTGTTACAGTCAATTTTATGCATATACTGAAACGAGGTGTAAAAGTTCATTTTACTTGTTGATGACAATTTGCTTTTGAAAAAAAAGGAGAGATGTTGGAAGATTATATGGCAAGAGCGCCATCTGTGTTGAATAAAGTCTCTCTCTAGAAATGGCACCTAAGTTGAGTAGTTGTGAATAATTTGAGTACTGCATAAATCATAAGTTTAGATTGAGTCTGGTGTATGCCTGTTGATGTCAGAATAAGACAAGAAACAAACATTGACGTACTAAACAAGAACGATGGGAAGAAACTGGGAATTGATAAAATAACTCAAAATGGCAAGATTATTGATGTTCCCCTTGAAATTACTGAGGTTTTTAACACTTATTTTGTAAATATTGGACCAAATTTAGCCGGAAACATCCCTGCATCGGACAAAACATTTAATTCATTTCTTAAGAATCCCAACCCCAGCTCTATATTGTTTATACCCGTCGACGAAAATGAAATTATTGATATTGTTAATAATTTAAAAGCCAAAAAAGAGTTCAGGTTGTGACGGTATCTCAATGTTTCTCCTTAAACAAATTATTCATGAAATAGCCCCGCCATTGACCCACGTATTTAATTTGTCCTTAACGACTGGAATTTTTTCAAATAAAATGAAAGTTGCCAAGATCATTTCTATTTTTAAGAAAGGCAATGTCGACGACTTGGGTAATTATCGACCTATATCTCTTCTAACGTCATTTTCGAAAGTACTTGAAAAAGTTGTCTACTCCCGAACCATAAAGTTTTTAAACGATCGCAATATTTTAGTTGATACACAATTTGGTTTTCTAAAGAAGCATTCAACTACACACGCCGTTTTGTTGCTAATAGATCAAGTTGTTAAAGCTGTCGAAGTTTTTCTGGACCACTCCAAGGCCTTTGACACAATTAATCATGAAATATTATTGTACAAACTTTTCCATTACGGGATTCGTGGCAGGGCCTTGGAATGGTTCAGAGAATACCTCACAAATCGATCGCAATTTGTACATATGAATGATTCTGATTCAAGTACACAAAACATAACATGTAGTGTTCCGTAAGGTTCCTTATTGGGACCACTTCTTTTCATCATTTACATTAATGATTTACCCAAGTCGTCCACACTCCTTTCTTTCCTTTTGTTTGCTGACGACTCAAGTCTCTTTTTGACACACCAAAATCCTATTACGTTACTTGATACGTCAATGATTGGATTCGAGCTAACAAATTATCCTTAAATTTGAACAAAACTAATTTCATGGTATTTAACAACTCAATTACTCATTTACCTGGTTCAATTAATGGTGTAAACTTACAGCAGACAAATTCAACCAAATGTCTTGGTCTCTTTATTGATTGTAAATTATCCTGGCAAGAACAAATTACTTGTGTAAATTACTGTCGAGAAGCTTGGGTGTTATGCAGAAACTTAAACACTTTCTCCCCACACATATATTACGTACTTTATATTCGACCTTATTACTTCCGTATCTCCATTACAGTATATTGACTTGGGGGAATTGTTCCAAAACACGAATGGAGTCTATAGAATACAAAAACGAGCGATAAGGACTATCAATTGTACAGATTATTTAGCACCAACAAGCCCACTTTTCAAAAGAAATAACTTATTAAAGGTTTTTGATATATATTCTTACTCTCTTGGCATATTTATGTATCAGTTAGCCAAAGATGAATTGCCCCATACTTTGCCTCCCATGTTTCATTCTTATCCTACAAGACAGCAAAACTCATTTCACTTCTCCCCAGTACGAACTGTATTTGCATTTAAAACAATAGTTCACACAGGTCCGACATTTTGGAATAACCTTGACTGTAACATCACTGAATCGCTGACACTGAATTGTTTCAAACGCAAACTGAAAAAAAATCCCTCGTGCAGGATTATGTTTAATTTTAGTAACTGTATCCTAAATTCCTTTTCTTTATTAGATTCGTTGTTTATCCGGTATTTCGGGCTTGTGTCTCATTCTCTAAATAGATTCACTCACGTCAAGGCTATTCCTGAATCATCGTGTATTAAGTATATTGTTACGTAACTATGTTGCTCGGGAATCTCACTATGTGTATACAGGTGGCTATCTTGGTATGATATAATGTATTCTCGTTATTGTATTCATTATTTTTTTCCTTTTTTTTCTTTTTACCTTAATTCTTACTTTTATCTCTCCCTTTTCCTACATCCCGCTTCTTTCCTTTTAACGTCCTTGTTGTACATGTATGTCATTTGTTTAATAAGACTTGAATACAGTATTTTCATTAGGGACCTATCCAATACAAGCTTCGCTTTTTAATAGGTTCCTCACATTTCATGTTTGTTAAATTGTCTATATCTCCTGATTACGACGTTATATCTCGTAGCTGGTTTATCGATTGTATTATTAGATTTATGTTATGTTTGAGATGTGGAACAATAAATCAAATCAAATTAATTGATGTACATAAGCGAACATGTGCTGGCAAACCATTCCATATTTTGGGGGGCTACAGAAATCAAATAATAATACTACTACTGATGATGATGATACTAATATGATGATGATGATGATAATGATAATGATAATGATAATAATTGTAATTGTAATTGTAATTGTAATATTACTACTGCTGCTGCTACTATTACTATATACAGTTATAATTATATGTTTGATTAACTAAAACAATAACTACATAATAAGTAAATAAGTAGCAAAGAAAGATATGTTTGATTAACTAAAACAATAACTACATAATAAGTAAATAAGTAGCAAAGAAAGAAAGAGAGAAAAAGAAAGAAGTAGAATTAAAGTCAAACACACTTAGAGTGGTATCATGATTTAGATCATGATTGTCAGGCTTGTCACCAGAGTGATTTTAGAACCGGGTAAAATTAAGTGATTGCAAAGAGTAGCGAGCGGAGCTATCGCCCCTCATAATCACTCAATTACACAGAAATCTTAAGAATTTGTGCTGGGCGGCAAGCTAGGCTGAAATTTACCGTGAGTACCAGTGGAGATTTTGAGAGCAGGGTAGCTCCGCCCGGTGCCGCCCGGCGTGGTGACAACACTGATGATTTTGAACATGAATTTTGTCACCACAAAAATGTAAGGAAATATTGTTGGAACTAGAAATCATCAATACATGTATTTGAAAAGTATTGGTGGAATCTCAAGTATACTGATTTTTAATGAAAATGATGTTTCTGACTTTATTTTCAATTGTCTGAGGTTATTCATTTTCTGGTCTCGATTTAAACTTCATTGACTCAACTCCTTTGCGGATTTAGAAGTAAAAACACTTCAGGTATTTTCGGTGTCCTTATAGACACAGCAGGATAAGTCTCGGGATAATAGTAAGTACTGTACACTATAGTGAATCATTTAAGTGTCAAACTGCCATAACATTGACAAATATTATAACTTACCTTTTTGTTTGAGATAATTTAGATGATTATATTTTATTTGTTTAAAATTTATTAAAAGAAATATTAACAATTTTACTTCTTAATGACCAAAATTGGTTATAAGGGCTGAATAATATCTTTTGAGGTTATATTGCCCACCGAGGTTGAAGGAGACTATGGGATCACTTCTGTGATCTGTCCGTCCATCGTCTGTCGTCGGTTACGCTGACAAAAACTTGAATAACTCTGTGCTAAATTCTCCAATTTCAATCAAACTTGGATGGAAGATTGATCATACAGACTTTCAAATTCGGAAGTATGCGAAGGTCACCACAAGGTCAAAGGTCACCAGCAGAGGTCAACGACCTTTTTGAGCAAGTTTTGATTATAGCCCATAAGTTTGCACTTGTCCAAATGTGACCAAACTTTGGTGGTAGATGTTTAAGGGAGCTGAAGGTCACCAAAAGGTCAAAGGTCACTGGCAGGGGTCAACGACCTTTTTGAGCCCAATGTTAAGTTATTTAAGCAAGTTTTGATTATGACCCATAACTTCGCCCCCATTTGCCCAATTATGATTGGGTGGTAGATGTCTCGCAGGGAACTGAAGGTCACCAAAAGGTCAGAGGTCACCAGCAGGGGTCAACAACCTTTTTGAGCCTGGTGTTAAGTTTTTTGAGCAAGTTTCTACAGTATGTACACAAAACTGGGCGAGACACATTTTGGCTATTGTTTTGTGTCATACTGTTATTTGTTTTATTATATCTCGTTGATGCAGGGCCTCCGCGAATAACAGTATTTAATTACTCACGGGGTTACCCTGCTTGAAAAAAAGCTCAATAAATAAATCAAGGAACACAGAAAACAATATTCAGTGTTAGGATTCATAATCATTTTCTCACAAAACTGTTCTCGTCTGTTCATGATGTGTTGTTTTAGTCCGATAAATTTTACTCGTTTTGATTTATCACATTTTACTAATTTAATGCAGGTACCTTGGTATATTTTGGAGTGGATCCCCACTTTCCACCCACAACTTTGCCCCAGGGTCTGGCCAGTCTGGACTATCACATTGACATCTACATCAAAGTGTATGATGAGCTTGGAGCTAATGTCGATTATACTATCCATGTAACGGTGAGTAGTTATTATTATTATTAATATTATCATCATTATCGGAAGCAGTAGTAGGAGGAGTAGTAGTAGTAGTAGTAGTAGTAGTAGTAGTAGTAGTAGTAGTAGTAGTAGTAGTAGGAGTAGTAGTAGTAGTAGTATCATCATTATTATTATTATTATTATTTAATTTGTTATTATTATTTTTGGGGTTATTCTGTACATGTGTGCATGTGCCATGCATGTAAATTGTGTTATTTTATGGATGTTTATGTGATTTATACTTTTGTATATTATTGTGCTCTGTTTGAGAAGCGAATAAAAAGAAGACATAAATATAATAATAATAATTATTATTTTTATTCATTGTAATTGAAAATATTAGTAGTAGTAGTAGTATAGTAGTAGTAGTAGTAGTAGTAGTAATAATAGCAGTTAGTATAAATAGCAGAAGTAGCAGGAATAGCTTAAAAATTAGTAGTGATAGTAATAGTAATAGTATCAGTAGTAGAAGTAGTAGTAGTAGTAATAGTAGCAGTAGTAGTAGTAGTACATTATTCTTTCTTGTTTGTTTCTTTTCTGGCATCACCCCCTTATCATAATCACCAACTTGCCAACATCAATGACGATGAATTGGACCACCAAAACAAAAGCAAAAGAAGACAACCAAAACAAAAACAATAACACCACCCTGGATATTTTTAAATAATACAATTATCAGCATGTGTTCTTCATGTGTTTATTTTTTGTACCTTCATGAATGACTTCATTAATCACATTCACATATCAAAATCTTATTTCATCAAGGTTCGAGAACCTGAAATTGACGCAAGCCAACCTGATGCCACTGTTTCTGATGTGGTTCTCCAACTCACGACTGGAGAAGAAAACGCTCTTGAAACACTGCTAACATTGGGAGATGCTCAAGCTGCCACGCAGCTCGCCTACACCGCCACATCCCTGCTTAATGCCGAGGCAGAGAGGGACACGGATGAGGCGGCGGATTGGAGCGTTGAAGAGGAAGGAGAGGAGACTCAGTTTATGGTCCAAAGAAGGACAAAGAGAACACAGGTTATTTATATCAACTCTTAACATGTCAAGCATTTTTGAAAAATGCCAAATCGAGCCAGTTTTGGAGTGTGGTATTAACTTTCAAACAGCTGTAAAATTTTACACATGCATGCTGGAAAAATGTGGGTACAAAAGTTGTAGATACACATAAAAGAATACCCCTTACAACAATGAAAATTTGATTTCAATATCGTTAAGATTAAATTTGAAGTTATATGTTTCAAAACAATAGATATCCAAAAATACTGTGCATGTTTCAGAGCTGGCCAGGTAGTTTATTTTTATGAATCTTAACCCATTGGCTACAGGATCTGGATGTGTCCTGTGTTAATTTTATGGGATTTTCAGAATCTCGGAGGCAACGGGTTAATGTTATTTCATCATCTAAAGTAAAAAAAAATATGATTTTTGTTAAAATGCAAAATATGTTTTCTCTTAACCTTGATTGGCATACTTTATTGCTTGATATATGTAATTTGCCCATTTTTGTACCAAAATATGTTTTTTTTATTCAAAATATAATTCATTTCACTGTTCATCAGCATGTCTTTTCGTCAGCAGAGGTTGGCAGCTCTGATGTTGTCCCATTTCTCAAAAGCTTTCTCATAGGCTTGACTGAAAATACTATCATTCTCCAGGTTTCTGTTGGAAGCCCATCTTTCTGAGTGTTCAATGTACTGGGCTTCTGTACAAGCCCTTCATTAGAGATAATATTCACAGTAATAGACCTGGGGCCTGTTTCATAAAGCTCTTCGTAAGTTACGCATGACTTTATGAATGACCTGAAATATGGCAAGCCAAATATAATTCTCAAACTATTTAAATCATATCTGCTAGTATTCAAATATGGAAACTCTTAACAACCATTTCACAAGCATTTCAATGCAAACTTTATTTGAGGAACAAATCTAATTGACAAAATTATACTTTCTTAAAATGACATATAAAACTGTTGGCAGTTTATTTGGCAGTTCATATTCGAGTCGTTCTTTAAAGTCCAAGTTTAGTTTTGGGGATTTTTTGTTATTTGAAGCTTTATTACCCAAAGTCATAACACCTGCAATAATAGATTTGAAGTGTCTTTATTTTTTTTTAATTAATTAATGAAAATCTCGGGGGACCCCAATTTTACATTATAGATCTAAGAGTTAAAGGTTACATGTGTTTACTCATCTGAAAGAGCAGATCAGCTCTTTCAGATGAGGTATAACTCATATACCTTTTTTTTGTCTCTTGGATTTTTTTTTTATTTAATTAATGAAAATGTCGGGGGGGGGGGGGGACCCTCGACATTTTTTACTATATTTACATTATAGCAGTCCAAAGGTCTAAAGAGTTTATATGAGTGTATAACTCATCTGAAAGGCATGGTTGCTCTTCAGGATGAGTATTTAACATTGTAAGTTTAAAGCCTTTTCAACCCTTTAGATGCTATAATGTAAAATTTTGGGGGGTACCCCCCGAGAGTTTAAAAAAAAAACTAAAGACATTCAGAATCTATTATTGTAGGGTTATGACTTTGGGGCATAAAGCTTTCAAATAACAAAAAATCCCCAAAACTAAACTTGGGCTTTAAGTCATGCGTAACTCTGCGAACAGCTTTATAAAACAGGCCCCTGTTCGGTTTGGAGAATGTGATGTGCACCATAGCCCGGGGGCTTGTAGAACACAAAAAAGATGCAATAAACGAGAATTACACCTGTCCCTGACCTGAAGAAATTCCTAGGTGAAAATAATTCATCTGATGTTATACAGTAGACTCTCGTTATAACAAATTGCCCGGGACCGGAGAAATTAGTTTGTATCATAAAATTTTGTAATAATCAGGGTTACAAAAACAAGATGCAAAGAAATTTGGACAATTAAGACCACTAAAAGTACTGTGTTGTAAAGAAATTTGTTTTTTGTTCTTTATAATGAAAGTGCACCAGCTGTACGGAGGATTAAGCGCTGTCTCGTTCTCATAATGGAACAGGTCTGTAGAGCAGAGATGGCGTCAAGGCCGGACTCAAGGCCAGATTTTGCCGGCCTTGGTCTTGGCCTCAGACCGAGTCATGTGTAAAAAGTCTATGGGAACAGTATTTTCCAGCGGCCTTGTGACCAGGAACTGTCAGTCTCGACTTCATCCCTGCTATAGAGACTGAATTTTTCTAATCTCTAACATACAGGCCCGAGAATCCATCATCACCAACCTACAACAGATCCCAGTCCGTGACATGGAGTCCTTACAGCAGACCTCTGCAGCCCTGGCCCAGGTCACCCAGGAGAAGGATGAGATCACAGCCAAAGCCCAGGTAAGGTGCAGGATCGCTATTTACATGTTTACATTCAGCGTGTCTCAAAATCAATTGTGCAAGTTTGAAGCGCCCTCTTTGGTAATTAGAAAATACTTTTTTGTGACGTGATGCTTACATCAATGTCAAGGGCACCGTCTTAAAGATTGTGTCATTGATTTGCACATCAAAAAACATCTAAACGAATGAAATCAGCTGAAATCATATCCAATGTGAAGATTACTATAAATGAACACCTCTCATAGAGACTTGGGGTAAAATATTGAGTTTAGGTGAAAATCTGGACGGTTAAACTTCATGCTTTTTCAAATTGCTCGGAAGCATTTTCAAAAAAAATCTGTGACGCCGACGTGCACGGGCTGTTCCAAAATTGTCCGATCAGCCGTTAGCCGAAGGTCACGTGGAGTTTAGCCGTTATCCAATCAGTGCGCTCCGCTAGTCTTGCGACGGTACACGTAACTGCGATTCATAATTTGAGCAAAATTTAAATTCACGGAAAGAACAACATTCCGTGGTAACATGTCGTTATTAGTTTTTCTCATAAAACAACAAATTCATGACGTATGGATCTGAAACTTTCAATACACCATTTGTAAGTACTAAACTACCATTTGGTATTGATAATGAAGGGAAGTAGTGGACTTGCACATCCCTGACACAATCTTTAACTTTCAAATGCCCTTGAATTTGATGTAAGCATCATGTCACAAAGTATTTTCTGATCGTACCTTTTCACTTGCACAATTTTTTTTTTAGACAAGCTGTACATGCAGGTACCCTGGGGCACCAAGTAGAAATCTGCCATTTTGTTGAATTATTATTTTTTTTTCAGTACTGTACTTGGGGTAACAATTCATCTTGAAAATTATTTTTGTAGTGTGCTTTCCAATGTTGAAAGACTCAACCTTTATTTCAATCTGTACAAATGAAGCAGAGTTTGAAACTGATGTAGATTATACTTTTGAAGTTCTGAATATCATTCTGTAATTTTATGAAAAATGGGCATTTTGCAATGGAAAGATTAGTGTCAATGTCTTGCATAGTAAACATACATACCACTGGCAAAATCTGTGATGTCATTATGTTCATCAAGGTGGGGGGGGGGGGGTGGTCTATTCATTCATCCCTCCTTGAATATGATGACATCATGGATTTTCACCAGTGATACATGTATATATCAGAACCTTTTTGTGAACTTGAAAGTTTGCAAAGAACTTAAGTAGGAAATAATAATCAGGGTTCAGATCAAAATTCTAATTCAAGACTCAATCTCAGGTGCTGATAAAATGATTTACATAGCATCATCACATCTATGACCTTGACTTTAACTATGCAGGAATATTACATTGGATTCTAGTTGGTTGGTTATCGTGTACGAGACAACATGCATCACAATAATGAAATAAATTACCTTTTAATAAATAAATGAATATGAAATAAATAAAGTATAAATAGATGAATAAA
Source organism: Eucidaris tribuloides (assembly GCA_001188425.1). Lineage (NCBI taxonomy): Eukaryota > Metazoa > Echinodermata > Echinoidea > Cidaroida > Cidaridae > Eucidaris > Eucidaris tribuloides. The sequence continues at coordinate 2,643 of JZLH01S0078644.1, read as the reverse complement.
TAAATGTAAAACAATTAAAAATAAGGATAGGTAAATAATTAGATAAATGAATAAATAAAACTGAATAAATGATAGATAATAACTGTACATGCCATATACTTTGCAATATTGCTTCAAGACTGAAAATTTGTGAGAGTTTATGTCTGTGATTTTATTGCGTTTTCTTTCACCTCGTATAAGTACTGTATACGTGGTAATTTTCACGGTGGTTTTATTTTCGCAATTACGCGAGTCATTCGTCGTGAAAATTTCCACTTTGGTTCATGTCTATTCACACTACTGAAAGCACCACTAAAACCGCGAAAATTAGCACTCGCGAATTTTGAAATTTAGTCCAAAACCGTGAAAATATCTCTACGCAAAATTATTGGCGCATACAGTATATCAGGAATTGAACATTTTGGCAGTAGTTCAGTCACAAATTTTGCGAAATAAATCTATGCGAAATATTCAGCGTACACAGTCAATATAATAAACATATATTTTCTGTTATTTTTGTTGTACCCCAAGTTGTCAGCCGCTCACAGTTATGAGGGAATGAGTATCTTCCTCAAGGAGAAGTCTAACAGTGGGGCGGAGGCAGACTAGTCGAAGGGACGCCAGGTAATTCAATGCCCAGCCCGGGGGGGGGGGGGGGGGGTGGTGTTTCCGGGCGGGGGCTTTGCGGCTTGAGGCGAAGTGAAGGTATTGGCCCACTAATCTTGGTGGCTATTCAGACTGATTATTAAAGGCATTGTATAACAATGTTTCCGGTTTAAAAAATCTTGAGGTTCATGATTCCCCATGCTACCAGTGTCTCTGATAATGTCTAAAAATGAAGCCGTGAAAAAATTACAGTTTTAAACGATCATAACATACTTTAAAAACAGTGAAAATCATTGGGAGACCATTCCAGCTTTCCCCCATAGACTGCTGTGTTGCAGAATTTCCTATCAGCTGAGAATAATTAATGTGCCAACTTGTATCTGCACATATTGCACTAGTGACAACATAACTGTCCAACTTTTGTGTTCTAGAGTGTTTATTTCCCGGGGAGGTTACTTGCCTAGTAACTTAAACGGGAGTGTGCCGCTTTAATAGGTGACTTTTTTCGCAAAAAAAATCCTTAAACATGGGTATGGTTTGGGGGAAAAAAATCCTTAAACATGGGTCATGATTGTGAAATTTTACGATTTACACTAGATATTTTTGCCTACTTCATCGCTAAAATGCTAAAAAATGCCACTTTTCTTAATAAAAACCCTTAATAATAGGTACCATTTTCCGCCAAAATGACCCTTAAAAAAGGGTCGGGTTTTCCAACTTCAGCGGCACACCCCCGTCGGAATCAAATCTGAGTACCCCCCCCTCCCCCCGGGGTTTATTTGTCCATTCAAACACTGTCAGATTGCAAAGTTCGACAATTTTTGAAACGGGTCTTACGCAGTGTTATATAGTGTCTTTAATGATGCTCGACAATATACTTACAAACACAATCAATATATCGATCTAGTTACACCCGACATGATAGTCTTTGCTGTTAATTGTAGGTATTTGTAAGTTGATGACATGCACAGTTATTCTTCAGCCCTGTTTTGTCTGTTCACTTTAATTTATTCTTATTTTGCTGCCATTAACATAAATAGCCAAGGCTCAAATTGTTCACTCGAGGGACATCAGTTTCAAGCCATTGTGCTTATGACAAACCCCTCCCATGCAATGATTATCGTGTCAATAATTTTTTGCTATTGTATCATTATGTAATGTTTATTGCATGGAAATAAAATAATCAATCAATCAATCTCACACAATGAATCTTATAATAGCAGCATTTTGTATTATGTCCTTTTGTGGAGGATGGCTAAAGGGTTACAGACCCCATATCTGTTTTTCTCTGCATATTTCTGAAGAAGTTTGTTTTGAAACATATGCCATTACTACAAAACAATAATAAAGCTACTGAGTGGAACAACATTTTATGAGGCATTATTGCATTCCTTACACTTTATTACTCACCAAGAAAAATAACATATTTCAGCACAGAAATACCTCCTCCCAAAGTCACCACCTGACTGAATGTAGCAATGGCACCATGAAAATTTCAAGTAATGACAGAATAAAACACACCCATGTTTGGGAACTAATGTATCCATACTATCCCATAGTTCTGTAGACCTCAAGACTGATAACATTGCATTGCACGTAAGGAATATTTCAACATACAAGGCAAACGTGTGATATAAAAAGACAATTAGTGATAACATTTATTTCAAAATTGAAATTACATAAACATTAGCACTTAGGAATTTTGTCAAGGTTTTTCTGTGCAATAAAAACTGAATTGATACTTGGCTACAACTTGTAAAAAGTACAAGTGAATATCAGACATTGCTGCTGGAAAGTTTCTGGATATTTAAACTTTTACAATTTATAATTACACGTACAGTACAAGGAAATAAAATATTGACAAGATGACCAAATTTGAGGTCAAGTTGTGATCAAGGATCAAGATTAACTGACACTGACTAGATCTACTAGTACTTTACCACATTGCTTTGTAGCCTTGGAGTTTGTATTTGCTGTCTAACATGCATATTGCTAATCCTTTACAAAGAGCTATTATTTTTTTTTTATGTATTGTTTTTTTTTTTTTATGTATTTATT
>JZLH01S0078627.1:14138-25603 GCA_001188425.1 Eucidaris tribuloides | reverse complement strand
ACACACACACTACTACTACTACACACACACACACACACACACACACACACACATACACACACACACACACACACACACACACACACACACACACATACACACACACACACACACACACACAATCACACACACTTATACACATAAATACAAAAACGTTTTATTTAAACGATTTCATATACTGCAATATGCATTCATTTATTTTAATGATTTATGCAAGAAATACATAATACTGTATGTGTTTTGTCAGTCAATGAGGAGTAACACATCTTATACGAATAAATTTACACCCTTTAACGACAAAGTTCATTTGCAAATTATGTGGGGTTTTTTACAAAATACCACGAGGGTAAATATCATGTATGATTTTTGGCATGTATGCACTGTACATGCACTGAGCATGTGTAGGTGCATTAAAAATGGGCCTTCCATAAGCTGACTACATAGAAATATCAGTAGAATTTTGCTGTTAGGCAAGCTATTATCAAACCAGAGAATACATAGTCTTTTCAGTAAAAGTAAAGCATAATAGCGTAATATTTACCAATGTTGAAAGCTTTCCAGTGAAAGCAAACAACCAATTTCTATTTATCATTTGCTTGGGCATTAATAAGCCAGTATGGAGATAGTACATGCAACTACAGATGTTTGAAAAATGGATAGGACCTTTTACAGGGTAAAAATAGCACACCAAAGTTCATAAGTCAACCATTTGAAAAATGCACAAATTGATACTGTTTGAATAAGTTCGGAAAACTCCAACTTTCATTTCACACCTTGTGTACATCATCACTACCACGGATAACTAAATTAGATGCTCTTCAAGGGCGTAGGCTGGGGGGTGCATTGGGTGCACGTGCACCCCCCCCCCCCCCCCCCCCGCCCAGAGCAAAAGGAGTTCCGCCCCTGGCAAGCAAAAAAAAATTTTCACACCTTTTCTGCTTTCAACGCCTGACTTTCTCAACTTTAGTTCCACCTCCCTAAGATGTGCACCTCCCCACACCAAGTTAGTTCCACCTCCGCAAGATGTGCACCTCCCCATGCCCAGACCAGCCTACGCCCCTGCTCTTGAAGGTGACAGATGAAAAAAAAATCAATTTTATCATAGTTTTTACCATGTACATGACAATGTTTTGATCAATACCATTCATTCAGAAGAATGTGGGGCAATGCTTGTCTATTGCAGCTGGACAATTACCCTGTTGGATGAAAATGTAACAATCAATGCTTATTCGTCTCTCAATTTATTCATTCAGTAGAATGTGGGAAGGGACATCATCACTGGAGACTGCAGCTAGACACCGGTTATGTTACATAAAATTCACTTGCAAAAAGTTAGAAGGGATAACATTTCATTGAAACTAGATTTGTCGTGAAAAAATGCAAAATCAAAAACTTGGAAAAAAGTCGGTTTTTGTACCCTTCACATTCTAAGGAGCCTAACTCTGTGGCCCGTGACAATGTTAAAGCCACTGGCTAACATTTACCACAGTCAAAAAAATGTGATCTACATAATCATCCACGCTCCAAGTGTCTTTGATAAGGTCTGAAAATGAAGCCCTGAACAAACTGTATTTCAAAATGATGATTTAGTGCTTTAAAAAAGTGAAAATCTACAAGCATTCAAATTTACCGGATTCACCTGCCCATTTCCTTCCATAGACTTACTGTGTGCAGATCTAGGCTATTTTATCATCCACTGGAGTAGAAATTGTTTATTCATGTATACCTTGCCGTTGGCAGCATAACTTTCCAAACTTTTGTATTCTAGGATGTTTATTTGTCCATTTGAACACTACTATGTAGCTCAGATATCAAAGTTTGACAATTTTTTAAATTGAAGCTCCACAATGTTAGCCTATCACTTTAACGTAAGCAAGCCGTCAAATTAAAGCCAATGAGTTCCTTCTTATTCAAGTGCAAAAATTAACACAATGAACTATGCATTCTTGATATAGTTGACCTTTGAACTTTGGTTACCTTTTTTAGGTACACCCTGTAGTGAATCATTTGAGAGTTATCATTCATAAAGTGATGTTGCATGAATGACTTTACTGCATTTATTTCAACGAATACCTGCACCTGTACATTCTCATGTGCATCTAGTCGATATATGAATATTTATAACGGAGCTTACACAAAGACATATCAAGTGTGTCTCAAAAATAATTGTGCAATTTAAAAAAATACTTTTGGTGACGTAATTCTTACACCACCATCAAGGGCAGGGTCTTAGCTTTCAAATGCCATTTGTTCCATTCAGTTTGCTTGTTTTAATCCTGAGATATGTTAAGTTAACAATGAAACGGTAAAATCACAAATGTGCCACTTTTTACTACAGTCAAGGAAGTATAGGCCTCTTCCCGGTAAAAGTGGTATAATTGTGACATGCCCTTTTGTGGTTAACTAAACATATCTCGAGATTAAAAGAAGCAAATTGAACAGAACAAACAGCATTTGAAAGCTAAGACTTTGCCCTTGATGTGCACGTAAGCATGTGTCACATCAGTATTTCCTAAATGGCAAAAAGGGCGCTGTTTACTTGAACATTTTTTTGGAGATGTGCAGCAGCATGTCTCGAAAAAATTGTGCAAGTAAAAAGCGCCCTTTTTGGCAGTTAGAAATACTATTGTGACATGATGCTTACATCAACATCAAGAGCCTAGTCTTAGCTTTCAAATGCTATTTGTTCTGTTCAATTTGCTTGTTTTAATCTCGAAATATATTGTAAACAACAAAAGGGTGTAATCGCAATTGTGCAGTGAAATGGCACAAGTGTGATTTTACCCTTTCTTATTTGAAGATACATATCTCAAGATTAAAACAAGTAAATTGAACAGAACTTACGTACGGTATTTGAAAGATAAGACTATTTTCTTGATGTTGACGTAAGCATCATGTCACAAGAATATTTTCTAATTGCCTAGGAAGGCGTTTTCACTTGCACAATTTTTTTTTAGACACACTGTAGGTTTATCAAATCGCTACTTTGCACAGCTCATCAATGATGACCTTTATCTGCACATGTGCAAATTGCAACTCTGAACTGGCTTGTACTAAAAAAAATCCTCACTTCTGCCCCTATTCCCAAAAATATTAACCACATATTGCTAGTATGTGATATATAAAGGTATGCTAACCACAGGGAATTGAAGGTTCAAGTACCCATTTTGCACTTCACCAAAACATGAAAAAGGGGAAATTGAATACAATTACATATGTAATTGCCCACTCTCTTTGTCTAAAACCAGGAATTACCAGCAGCAATAAAATAGTGTTATCATTCAAGTAATGTTTATTTTATAACATATTTCAAAATAAGTCAACAATTCAGAAATTCCTTAAATGCACTTGCTACTCCAGATACAAGACATGAAGGTCACATACCTGTTCCCCCTGAGTAGAATCATATCTTTGCCCTTTTAACCCAAACCTCTATGTTTGGTTTTCTCTTTTATCTTAGTTTATAATTCACTTGAGTTTGTGGAATTTATATCAACATCGTAAATAATGTGCAACTCTGACTATCCACAAAAAAAGCATTCAAGTGTCTTCCTGTATGGCCATTTCCTCTATTCTAGCAGTTCAGCAAACTTTTGGGGAAAAACCGTACCCTGCCAACAGATACCTGGCAATGCTATTATGACCTGTGAAATATAATTCTCCAATGTAGATTCATGAATAAGCACAGTAGACACTCATTATAACAAAGATATTATGACCAGGAAGATTACTCTGTTATATTAAAATTATGTTATATTAGAGTTTTGAAAATAATAAAACACAAAGAAAATTTCAATTTTGGCACCAGAGAAACTTTTATATTAAGATTTTGTTACATTAGTATTTCTATGAGAGTCTCCTGTAGTAGCAAATTTATTTCATTCATACCACTAGCACTGAAAGAGTCTGATGAAATTGGACTCCTTTGTAAATCAGTCATTTCTCGATTCACAATTTTCATAACTGATATTTTGGGGAGAGTTTGTGAATTTGATGTACCATGTGGTTCCCCGGGGTACCACAATGTGTAGCACCCTCTTGTGTCAATTAGTAGTACAGTTGTATATCAACGGTGCAGAGGTTGCAACTGGTGCACAACATATTGCGCAAACTGACATAATTGGCATTATCTCTAGATAAGCCACTAGGTTAGAGTGACACCTAGGAAGAGAGCTGTTGATAACTCAATGGCAGTAATGTTGCCAAAAAAAAGATTCAGAAGCATTCAATTGTAATCTCATCAATATCAGTAAACCAGCTGGTCCATTTCTTGTTAATCCCACATCTTACCAAGACGGTGGCCATGGCGACCATGTTGATCTGAGGCTATTTCTTAAAGCATGGCAGAATCACTCTCCAACCCCATTTTTGGCTCGTAAAGCGATTACACTACAGTTTTGCTGGGATATATCCATGCTGGAGGCAACAGCGATAAGAGAGGACAATGCTACCACTTTCTGGCTGGCTGATGAGATGTACTGCTTCTGCCATTAAAGTAATTGCAATATAAGGCGTATGCACCAATACTTGTAGAAGACCTCGCTTCAGTGTTCTTGTGAGTAGAGCTACCATGATACGCTTATCCTGGGTGCTTAGGTGCAGGGATGGAGTCCAGGCATGACCGTACCGAGTCATGAAGCCGCTGGAAAAATATTTTTCCCATAGACTTTGTACACGTGACTCGGTCCAAGGCCAATGCTAAGGCCAGCCTCAATTCCATCTCTGCTTAGGTGTTGCTTCCAGTTCCACTGTAGCGCTGCAAATACTTTGCTGTTAATACACTTTTGACCTATTTGGGATGATGCAACTTGGTAATCTACACACTCGTTTTGGTGGAGACCAGTAAGATGGTGGCACTCCTCAATGCTTCCGAAACACTCAAGATATGATGGAAACTGTTGAAGAGATCAGGCCAAGACGGAGAAATCCTTGGTATTGATTGGCAGTGAAGTACTGTTCCCATGGTAGGTGCCACTGTATGGCAAGTTGGCATTGATGGCAACTTTTATGAAATGGGATCCTCAGGTATCCTCTATTTGGAGGAGATGGAAGCAGAATGGTCTTGGAGTTAAGTGCCCACACTAATGCAGGGAACATCACTGTCACGTTGGCATAAACACAGTCCTCTGTTAAAGCACCCTCTGTAATGGCGCCCTCTTCAGTCATCGCCATCTTCATCATTTATTTCATGCTGGTCTTCATCCTCGTCACTGTCTTCAGTTTTGCCTTTGCATTTCTCCAACTTTGCTATTAAATCTACGAACAAATTCAAAAGGTACACATACAATTACAAACAAATACGGGAAAAAAATATAAATGATTGAAATTGAAATGCAGATGACTTTGCATAACTGGACATGGCACAAGTCAAATTATTGCCTATGTAAAATATTTTTAAAAGTCCCAATTTGCTCTGTGTTTTGTCAAAAGGAAGTTTTTATTTTAAGACAATTGTTTAACTCAAATTTTGCCTATCACGAACATATTTTAGAGTCCCAAAGGGGACCAAAAATGTGTTAAATCATTTGCCTAGGTCGAAGTGGCCACAACTGTAATTCTTGATGGTTTAATGGATTGACCTTTTGATCTCTGTTTGTCAGCATGACCGTGAAGATGATATAAATTTCCCATTCCCTCTCTGTCTTCTCATTTTTCTCCTACACTGGTACAATCATGATACTTTTTTTCTATTTCCCTATATCTTCATCTATATCATAAATTGTGTACAAAACTGTAACTGGAATTTTGTCTAAGTTAATGTGATTTGTAGGGTCCCCAGAAATTTGACTAAGGTGAAGTTGACTGTATCAGAGACAATTCCAACAATTATAAATACACCCTCTGGAAAGAGACATATTGCTTACACTATCTCAATGAATGGAAATAAATCATCTGCGGTAATGTAAAAAATACCCTGCTACTCTTTAACCTCCAAACTAAATATTTTAAAATAATATGCAAATCAAGAACAATGCCCTTATTTGGTTAATATTTGTGAGCGGATCCAGCAAAACCAGGCACTTAGTGGCAGCTATTGAACTTCAGATTATTACAGTATTATACAGAACACTTTACAAGTTACATTTTGATACAAAATTCACAAACACTCAACAGCTATAAGGAAAGTTATAATTTTAATTTTCAGTTTTGTGCAGTGTTGAATGGGTGGTTTGTTCCTTTAAAGCCAGTTTCTATAAAACGTGAATTGCCAACAAATGCCGGTACACATTGTCTTTACATTGTTTTCAATTTTTTTAATTTCCCTTAGATCCTTCTAGAAACGAGGCCCTATGTAATATGGCACATTGTGTGAATAGTGGTCACTCTAGAATACATTGTATTACATTCAGCATCCTTTTTTTAAAAATACACATTACAACTTCCAAAAATAAAGTGGTACCACAGTTTGAAAATATAACATGCAACGAAAGAAGGTAACCCAAAATTTGCTCCAGCAACAGTTGCTCTGGTCATAATATCCCGATACAAGACACAAACTTAGGGTAAGAGTTGCCATGAGGTTTCTAGATCACAGTAGGGTTGGGGTTATGGTAGGGTTAGGGAGTGGAATAGGATTTGACAGACTTCCTAACTTTTCTGACTGAAAAATAGGGATGATTTTGCTCAAAAATAGGAAAGAAACAGCATTTCCCATAGGGATGTGTAGTAAAATTATCAAGAAAAATAGGAAAACCATATCAAAACAAGAGCTGGAAATGTTCCAAATTCAGAATGATTGAGAGGTCTAGTTTGGAGTTGGGTTAGGATTAGGGTTAAGGTTGAGGGTAGGGTTGGTGTACATGTACATGTAAGCAATTGTTGCCGGAGCAAATGTCATTAAAACCAAAGTTCCATAACTCACCTCTAGCTACGTTGAAGAGGCCATTGGTCTGCGTCCCACACACAAAACACCTCCGACTCTTCTTGTAATGTTTGAGGGCGCACTTCTCACAAAAATAATGCTTACACCTGTCATAAATAAACAAATTTTTATCAGGGATCCATGCCAGTTTGAATTTATAAAGGTCCTGAAACTTACCAAGTTCTTTTCTACAAAAAAACCCTGTGTCTGATAATAAATTGCTAGGGATTGAATTCATCTTTTTGCTGAAAACAATGGCATCCCTGAATTATAATGTGAAGATGTGTAATTAATGGAAAGATGTTATTTTAAAAAACTTCCACATGTTTGATTTCAAGTGCATCTCTATTTTGCAGACAGAAGTTAAACAATGGACACACAATTGCTGGTGCAGTTGAATGAATACATTTTGATATATTTAACAGAATTAAGAAAATAAACATGAACATACACCACCTGCCGTTTGGGATCATTCACAATATTTAGCTAAACTATTTTTTTATAAGTAGGACTGCATCCTGAATATGGAATAACTCAATCTAAACTTCTAAAAAAATTAACACAACTCAACTTTAAAGACACTATATAACACTGTGGAAGACCCGTTTAAAAGATTGTTGAACTTTGCTTCACATATCTGACAGTGTTTGAATGGACAAATAAACACCCTAGAACACAAAAGTTTGGACAGTTGTGCTGTCACTAGTACAATATGTGCAGATACAAATTGGCACATTAATTTTATATCAGCCGATAGGAAATTCTGCAACACAGCAATCTATGGAGAAAAGCTGGAATGATCTCTCAATGATTTTCACTTTTTTAAAAGCACTTAATAATTGTTTTACACTGGCAATTTTTTCAGGGCTTCATTTTAAGACGTAATCAAAGACACTAGTAGCATGGGGAATCATGTAGCTCAGATTTTTTTAAACTGGAAAACATTGTTATACAATGCCTTTAAGCTTTGATATCCTTCTGGGTATTAGAGTATAATACTTGATATTGGTATTATTGAAAAGCATGTCTATTTCCCTCCACAGTGATACCTCACTTTTCATGAGTTTTGATTCATGCAATGTGTAAGACATTTTAATAAGGGGCCAAGTCAAAAGTGAAAAAGCTTCAAAAATGCATTGTTATCATCAACAGTTCATTGTATGGACAGTGAATTGTATTTAATGATGTTGTCATGGTTTTTAAAGAAATATTATGTGTTGTTTGTTGCAGGGGACCTTGAAAAGCTTGCCAAATCCTAATAAATTTCACACTTAACCACTTAAATCACATCTATTCTTCAAAACAAAATGTAAAAACATTTCATAACAAATTGTTAAAATCCACTCCATCATTAAACACAATCCACTCTCCATATAAATAAATGCTGAACTGGTGCTGATAACAATGCATTATGCAGCTTTTCACATTTGACTTGGCCCCTTATCAAAATGTCTTGCACATTCCATGAATCCATAATCATAGCAAGTGAGGTATCATTGTGGAGGGAAATGGACAAAGTTTTCAACAATACCAATATAACGTATTATACTATAATGCTAAGAGAGATATCGATGTTCAAAGTTGAGGGGCAAAACTTTTTTTGAGAAATTTATATGCAACTGGAAAGGGAAACAATGTTTTTTAAATGTTGTTAGGTAATTTTTGACATGGTCAGTTGAAACAAAGTACTTTTGATGGATCTGAATTTGTGCATACACCTCAAGATGTTTGAAACTTACTTGGTAACAACAGGATTGGTGAAGGACTGCCGACAGATGAAGCATTTAAAAGGAAGATCATCGTCCTCATCACTGTCTATCTCATACATGGTGGGGTCTGGAGAGAGAAAGATAGAAATTATTATCATCATCATCATCATCATCATCATCATCATCCCCATCAATAATTCGACATCTGGTTCATCACACAGATCTGACTATGGAGATTTAACAATTATCATTACAATCATCCTCAAAATCATCACCTTATCACTTGTTTTCATTTATGCTGGAGTATTAATTTTCAGTTTCAATTTATGGACAAGTGATGGTTTAACATAGATGTTTATGCACATGGTAGCAGTTTTTTTAGAACATGACAAATGGTATAATTATGAAAATCAGATTTACAAAACCAAGGTATCAAGGTTTTAAGCCTTTCTGTACAAGACTTGGGCGCAATTACATTCTAGATTACATCCCACTTAATTCTTAAATGGGATTGACGTGATTGGGAGAAGTAAAAAATGCCTCAAGAACTAAATAGGTTGAAACATATACCAATGTATACACCAGCAGGCGTGTATCCCCTGGCTTGAAAGACTAGTTTTGAGTTTGTTTACTTGTGGAGAAACAATAGTTCATTTACACAGAGGTGCTGTGACAGAGATTGATCCATACAAAGTTACCAAACAGATGTGATTGTTTAGTACTGAACATTTGACTATGAAATTTAGACAGCAGTAGCCTGAAACAATTATTTCATTAAAAAGTTATGGTATTTTGAACAAGGGGGAACTTACTTTTTGTGTAGTGTTTATATGTCACATGACAGTTCCCATCAAATATATGTGTCACATGACACAGCTATCCTCTTACCTTGTTCCAGCTGGTACCTCCCCTCATCCCACTCCCTCTCCAGCTGCCAACCAAACTTGTAATCCGACCTGTCGTGCATGAATTTACAACTGTCGCCAATCCCGAAACCCCGTCTCCTTGTAGTCCTTGCAGATATCAGGAGCGTAGTCCCACCTCGTCGTGGATCGCAGGTTGGCTGGCGCCCTCATGGGCCCTTTCCTAGAGAGAGACAACTCATGAGATTTAGCAAAGTGCATGAGCTTCTTAATGCTTTGAACTGACATGTTACATTATAACAATAATGTAGCATTTAGTTGTAATTGTAAACATTAACAAGCTAATTTTAAGACTGCATAGGGAATATACATGTATATCAATCCCCCCACCACCACACATTTTTATATATTTATGTACATATATATATATATTATTTTCGGTTTTTTTTGGGGGGGGGGGGGTCGGGGGAGGTTGTTTGTGTTATGTACGTACATACATGTATATATGTGTGTATGTATGTACGTATGTATGTATGTATGTATGACTGTATGTTTGTTTGTTTGTTTGTTTGTTTGTTTGAATTTGGTTTACTGAATCTGACTTGGATCAATGACAAAACATTTCACGATGAAATTCAGGACAATTAAATTTACAAACAAAATTCTGTTTATCTACAAATTGAATAGTAATCAGATCAGATTCAAATACACAGATTTAACAAACAAAATGGGGAAATGAACGGAGAGTCAGTAAAAGATAAATTAAAGGTGGATTTAGCAGATAACAGGGTTTCCAGCATTTCACGGAATCAAACTTTCCTGAAATTTTTCTTGGTGAAAGTAAAATATTCCAGGATCATTATTTTGACCTTCACCTATTTCTAGTCACCTCATGTCCATAGTATGGACAAACAAAATTCCCTGATTTAAGGGACTTTTCTCTAATGCCCTGACAGGGGAAAAATGAAGACATTTCCAGGTTTTCCCTGATTTCTAGATTGGCTGGGAATTCTCATATAATCTTATCTTGATTAAAAATCAGTGATAACAAAAGGACATCCATATAAGTAACATAATAAAATTACTTAAAGGAGAATGAAACAAAGACATCTATTTGCATTCAGAGAAAAGATAACAATAAGAGAAAGAAAATGGTCAAAGTTTGAGCAATTTTGATTGAACCATTCAAGAGTTATAAATGTTTAAAGTTTACTTAATCCTTCTTATGGAGGATTCTTACACTGGCAACTCTACCACTTTTTGAGATGAAAGTGTGGAGAACTCCCCATTGGTTTCGTACACAAATATTTACAAATTCACATTTTTCAAAAATGTCAGTTGAGAAGGGAATCAAATTCTTTCAGAAAAACAGAATCATTTTTGCTGGGACATACTTGGCAATAAGCAAGAGGCAATCAGATATTTTGTTAAAAAATGAAAATAAGTGAAAATTTGTGTACAAAACCAATGGAAAGTTCTCCACATCTTCATCTCAAAAAGTGGTAGCGTTGCCAAATTTTGAATGATTCGTCCATATTTGCTCAAACTTTCACTGTTTTATTTCTTTCATTGTTACATATTCTCTGAATGAAGGAAGATGTTTGGGTTTCATTCCATTTTAATGAAATACAGAAATGTTTGAATACAACATTTTTACCTCACATGCCCACTTGAAGCATTACCCTGGGCGGTATCCTTCTTCTCTATGTAGGTGTGGTAGTTGTTCATCCCTCGATATTTCTTGTCATCTTCAACACCTTTTAATTCCTGAAGAAAAGAATAAGAGTTAAAACATACACTTCAATACTGTAGTTAGTGTCTGAAAATGTATGTTTATTTTAGCCCGTTGGAGACTAAGTACGAGTTAACTTGTGTTGGGGTCTATGGGAAATGCGTGTTATAGTGAAATCAAATCGTCTTCAATGGGTTAAAGAATGCTCCTCTTTTCACTTATTTAAAGTGATAGGCTAACATTGTGGAGCTTCAATTTAAAAAATTGTCAAATTTTGATATCTGAACTACATAGTAGTG
>JZLH01S0078627.1:3104-14088 GCA_001188425.1 Eucidaris tribuloides | reverse complement strand
AAATGGGCAGGTGAATCCGATCAACTTACAATTTTCACTTTTTTAAAGCACTAAATAATCATTTTGAAATACAATTTTTTCAGGGCATCATTTTTAGACCTTATCAAAGAAAATGGTAGCATGGGGAATCATGTAGCTCAGATTTTTTTTAACTGTGGCAAATGTTAGCCAATACCTTTAAATCCCAACTGAAGCATTATGGTACTTTCTTGTTGGAACTAAAATTGATTGCTCATCTTTTAAAGTTTTTACTCATGCTTTAGAATGTGCTCCAAGTTCCTTATGTTGCCTTTTACAAAATATTCTGAACTGATTATTTCATTTGTCTGCATTCTCTTACACACTACAGTGTCAAAAGCACTTAAAGACAGTGTACGGGATTTGCACATCAGAAAACGGCAAAAAATGAATGACATCAGCTCAAATCGTTCACAATGTGAAGATTAGTATAAATAAACACCTGTCATAGAACCTTTGGATAGAATACGTAGTTTTGGTGAAAATCTGGACATTAAACTTCAAAATTGACAGAGTGACGTTAACATGCACGGGCCGTTCCGTTAGTTCCAAAATTGTCCGATCAGCCATTAGTCAAAGGTCGCGCAGAGTTAAGCCGTTTAACCAATCAGTGTGCTCCGCTGGTCATGCGAACGTACGCATAACTGTGATCCCCAATTTGAGCAAAATTTAAACTTGCGGAAAGAACAATATTCTGGTAGCATATCGATATCGTTATTAGTTTTTCTCATAAAACAACAAATTTGTGACATATGGATCTCAAACTTTCAACAGACCATTTGTACATACATATACTAAATTACTGTTTGGTATTGATAATGAAGGGAAGTGATGGACTTGCAAATACTGGAATCAATCTTTAAAGACCTCATTTTTAGTGTTGCACAACTAAGTCGCGACTCCATGTAATCACATACATATGTCATATAAACCAGTCAAAACATCAATGACAATGTGTGGGACTATGGTAGAAAGTCAATTTTTGAATGATCGTAATCACAGTTGAAACCACATAAGTTCCAAAATAATTATCAAAATGAACTTACCATTATCATTGGTAATGAAATTGGACAACAATGGACTGCTTTTGCTTCAAAATCACTGAAATCATTGAAGGAGGACACCGAATAGTCATTGTATAGGCTGTAGTGTGCTTCTTTTTATCTATTGATCATACCAACATAACCGAATGCCAAGTCGGCAAATAGTCAGAGTCGCGACCTTTGATCAGCAACTAGTCGACTCTCAAAAAACCTGGAGTCGTGCAACACTACTCATTGTAGTTTGCCCTCTATACAAATGAATAATTAATTTTTACCTCATTTATTTTTCTCTGTTTTTCAAACAAGGCCTGTGCATCTACGTCCAGATCAGTGTCCAGGTTGTAAGTTGCTGTAGCACCAGCATCATCAGGACCTTCTGGTTTCTAAAAATAAATAATAAAACAAAACAAAATTAGGATGTCATGATGACGGGAAATGGCTTACAATAAAATTCTGATATGTTTACCAACATGATAGTTAAGAAGACAGATGGAAACGAGTACTTAAAATAGATGCACACACATACAAACACACACACACACACACATACACAAATACACAAACACACACATGCACACTGCATATTCACACACAGCACCTTCAAACTTATCTCCAGCTAAACACAATGTTCCAATAAAACTAGTGCATCAACATTATATTAAATTTCAAATTCCAACTTTATGATTGCTCATAGCAAAGATATAGTGATTAGATTGCACCCAGGCTAACACTCGACTCATCACACTACAAACTAGCCCTGGAAAAAATGAGCAAATCACAGTCATTGTATTACTGGAAAAGAATCTCTGTAGGAAAAGAGAAAAATTTTGATTGATGTTACTTTCACTTGATACAAATCATACAATGGATATTTCCATCCCTTATCCAAATAAATATCACTCCCATTAGACTCAAATCATACCAGTAAGTCATATCTTAGATATTTTGAACATGTTTCCTTCACATGAATGTACTTACAGCTGTCCTGCTGGACTTATAGGAGACAGTTGTGCCTTTCTTCTCATCATCACTGCTATCACTATATGTAATATCTTGTCTCTCCGTTAATCTTTTTGTCTGGAGAAAGAAAAAGAGACATATTTCTTCATTAACTTTTAATGTGTTGCTGGCACAATTTTGCACCACAAATTATAGTCCTTAAGAAAATACCAATAATACAAAAAGCATAACAGTAAAAAAAAAATTATTCTTACTACAGGGAAACCTTGTTATAACGAGCTTGGATATAGCGAGGTACCACTTTTAACAAAGTGATTGTCTCGGTCCCGTTTTCATTTACGTGTTGTTCAGTGGAAAGAAGTGCCGTTTATAATGAGCTCGATTATTGCGAGATTTCGCTTGTAACGAGGTATTTTTCTCAACCCATTTAACAAAGAAAAACAAGTAATTTCCCCAGTTAAAATGAGGAAATGGAAGTCACATTGTGCGCTGACCAAATTCTAAATTTTGGCAATTTTATCTCAGATTTTGGTAAGAAATGGGAAAACCATGAACATTTTCTATGAATATGTAGATATCTGTTGGTTTGTGACTCCATACTGGCTTTGTTGCGAGGGGTCACGTTCATAGGGCATGGTCTGCCGACTTGGCTCTGCTAACTCCGTCCCAGGAACAATGATAGACTTGACACTGAAATGAAATCTGGGCTCCACTTGCCTGGTAAATAGTATTAGACTTTACAAATGAAAATATGATACAATAAATTTGCCAAAACATTTTGTTTGTTTCAGTAGTAAAGCCTTAAATAGTGAGTATGGTGAGTCTGATATCTGGTGAGGTTTTTTGTAAAGTTGTAACTCAGTATAGGCTCTTTATTTTATTTAAAGGCAGTGGATCTCATTTGCAAACATCCCTGCAGACCAGGAAAAGATAACCCATGCCCGTAGGCTATTGATGAAAGGCATGTCTGTGAAATCTGGGGTAGGTAATTATCTAGAATTTGAAAAATGACAAAGAAACATAGATCTTTAGTGTATGTTCTATGGCAGGAATTTTTCTCTCCCGAGAAAAAATTCAAATCAGAGTCTAACGGTCACTATAAATCCACTAAAACTGAGTTTCTAGCTCCCATATTTTGCTAAAGGTTCCCAGATCTCATTTTCTTCTAAATGCCATGGTATTTACACAATGTTAATTTTTATGCATGCAAAAGAGATGCCCTGCCTTTAAACTTCTGTGAAATATATTACTCACTCTCTGTTTCATAGGATTGCCAATTTCCCGTCGCCGTTCTTTCTTTACGATGACACTTTGTTCTTCTTCGCTACCTGAAATAGAAATACCAGTAAACTCAAAAACAGGAATAAGATTTACAATTGTAGCATCATTTAATAACTTTGCATGAAACTCATTGTTCACTACTTGATATAAAGACAAATTCCCTGGCAGAATGAAAAACAAAAAGCCATGATCAGACCCCTTAACCCATTGGAGACTAAGTACGAGTTAACTTGTGTTGGGGTCTATGGAAAATGCGTGTTATAGTGAAATCAAATCGTCTCCAACAGGATAGATAAATGTTGGACTTGATGGATCTGATGTTGTCAAGTTTAATTGGAGACCCAATACTAAGTTAAATTTTAAAGCTTTTGTCACCAGAAATCGGCTGTTTTGCTGTTAGAGTCTAGTGTTGGGGAAAAACTGGGTTTTTTTTCCTTTAGTTTACCAACCATGGTGGGGAGGGAAGCACATAGCCATACAGAGATCAAATGATCATCATGATGAGTTCATTAGCAACCAACCATGTCCCCCTCAATTTTGAAAACTTAATATATTTTTTTCAATTTTGTTAGCATTTTTGATAGTATTTGTAATCAGCAAACCTATTCAAAGGATAAATGTGATGGAAATAGATTATTAAACTGTAATAATGCGGGTGAGGGGGACTTTGAAGTCACAATTTCCTCTTTTTAACAATATAGAGTAAAGTACATGTACCCATGATTCGACCACTTAAGCACTTTTGCAGTAATATCTTTATCTCTATTCACAACGATGAAATAATACACGGAGGTAAATAAAGTATATATATACTTACCGTTTACCAATCTGGAAATAAAGTTTCGAAATTGGAATAAAGTATCAAAAGAAGCTCGATCGAGATACATATTTTTGTGCCCAAGAATCGACCGTCAATCGACCCCATATCCATGTATGCCGCACGCCGCGCTCATGGGGACCGCCACACCAGGCACGATCCCAGCGGTACTCCGATGCGTGTTGTGCACTGCGGGCAGTTAAAAGATGGGTCGGTACTGCATCGCGAATGCAGGCAGAGAATTTCGATTGGTGATTGGCTGACTACCTTTTTTTTCTCAACCACCGTGATAGTGGCAGTTTTACGATACAGTATGTAAAAAAACATGTCAAATTTTGTTGGATTTTTAATGCTTTACGGGGTTTTTAGTGACCCTCTTCACTTAGCACAGGTGCTAACTGCTAAACATGGCACATTTCTCAAAAATTATGGCGACATCGCAACATTCGTACATAAGATAGATATTTTAAGGGCAAATTAGGGCAATATTAGTGGCATGTTTGATCAAATGAAAGTGTGTTAACATGTAGGAAGTGTATGCATACGATGTAGTCTATAGAGTTTTTCACAATGCCCAAAAATATCTTTATTCCTGTATAGTTAAATCATGGAGGGTGGTCGAATGTTGGGTACTTTACACTACAAGTGTCCTCGGGGCGTTTTTCCCTCATACGAGGGTATTATTTTTTCGTCTTTGGTGTTTTCATCTCCCTCACCCCTACTCATCACATGAAATCTTCATTCATGATTTTGAATCATTGAATGTAAACTGAAATCAATTTTTTTCACAATCCCAAACAAGTGCTTTTATTCATGGCTGATCCTTCAAGTCACGGCATGCAATCAAATATTTGTGCAACCACCAATTTATTCTGCTGACACACTGCATACAAATTCCAAACATTCACTGGAAAAGACCTCTCATACCGGCCCGAGGCCAAAATCATTAATTGCACTCACATTCTAGCTTGACTCTGTCAGGTCTGTGTCTGATTCTTATGACTTGTTTAAACTCTACATGGCCAAAAATTGCACTTTTTCATTTTTTGGACTGATAGATAAATCTACATGTACATAAAATATTTTCAGTTTAAATGAATAAATCGACATGATTCCTTCATTTCAGGTATGAAAGTTTGGTTCAAAACAGTTTCGTTCCTTGTAAAAGTGACGTTAGAGTCTAAAAAAAAATGAAAAATTACAAAATAATAAAAAATTTAGGTGC
Source organism: Eucidaris tribuloides (assembly GCA_001188425.1). Classification (NCBI taxonomy): domain Eukaryota; kingdom Metazoa; phylum Echinodermata; class Echinoidea; order Cidaroida; family Cidaridae; genus Eucidaris; species Eucidaris tribuloides. Next base: position 8,744 of record JZLH01S0078627.1, on the reverse strand, counting down.
GGGATTTTTGGAACCCTGTCCCATGCCTTCACACATGATGAATGAACATTTGCCAAGAGGAGAATACAGACAGGTGTAAAGGGTAATTAGCATCAACTGCACTATACAACCCTTAGGTGATCTATTGTTGGATCTAACCAGTAACGTTATGAATATGACAGGGCTCCACACTTTTTTTTTTAGTGGCCCGGTCGGGCCACTAAAATCCTTAAAATTCAATATTTGGTGGCCCAAAATTGAAATTTGGTGGCCCCCCAAAAAACAAAGAAAAACATGAAAAATTTGTACATTTACTCTTGCATGATAGTTTAGTAGAAAAATAGGCTCTCAGGCCTAAAAGTTTGTGTCAGACGGCCAGAATCTTTTTAGATTCTCGCAAAGGAATCCCTTGAGAGTCCTACATTCTCGCAAATATTTCATGATTGGGAATGATCTGGAGTCTCCTAGCAAGTTTTGTAAGAATTTTTTTTTTCTTGCATGTGTACAGTGTAATAAATAAATAAAAACAAACACACTGTATGTCATAGTTTCATCATTAAAAGTTTTGCTTGCCTGAAAAAATATGTGTGTGTGATGTATGTTTACGTAATCATTCAAATGGTATCAATTGTGTTCAATATCAATGTTTGAATTTGTATAACTCATATCATGTTAAGGATTCAGCAAGAGTAGGACTAGACTATGCATATGGAGGCAATAAAAAATTCACGAGGTATCCCAAAATGTATCCCTCATATGTGAATGCACACAATTTTTTAATAAACCTAATGAAAAATGTTTGAAAATAAACAAAATAATGCATGTAACATTTGGCCTGTTAACTCAATTCATTAAGTTAGCTGGTTAGACTCAACAATAGACACCTAAGGGTTGTATAGTGGCAGTTGATGCTAATTTACCCTTTACACCGGGCTGTCTGTATCTCCTCTTGGCAAATGTTCATTCATCAGGCTGTGTGAAAGGCATGGACAGGTTCCAAAAATCCGGCACACTAAATTTTTTATTATTTTGTATTTTTCATTTTTTTTGTTAGAACTCTAACGTCACTTTAAGCAAGGAACGAAATTCATGTTGAACAAACTTTCATACCGTGAAATGATAGGAATCAATGTCGATTGAGTATTGCATTAAAGCTGAAAATATTTTATGTATGAGTTTATCTATCAGTCCAAAAAAATGAAAAAGTGCAATTTTTGGCCATGTAGAGATAAACAAGTCATAGAATCAACACAGACCTGACAGATGGTAATGTGCAAGCTAGAATGTGAGGCAATTAAATGATGTTGGCCTCGGGCCGATATAGAGGTCTTTTCGCAGTGAATGTTTGGAATTTGTAGTGCGCGTGTCAGTCAGGAACAAGGTGGTTGCACTATATTTGGATTGCATGCCGTGACTGAAGGATCACACGAATAAACACACTTGTTTTGGGATTGTGAAAAAATTGCTTTCTAGTTTACATTCATGATTCAAAATCATGAATGAAAGATTTTCATGTGATGAGTAAGGGTGAGGAAGATGAAAACACAAAGACTGAAAAAAATACCTCGTATGACGGGAAAAACGCCCCGAGGAGCACGTTGTAGTGTAAAGTAGCTCAACATTCGACACACCCTCCAATGATTTAACTATACAGGAATAAGATTATTTTTTGGCATTGTGAAAAATCTATAGACTAGCATCGTATGCATACATTCCTACATGTTAACACCTTTCTTTGATCAAACATGCCCTAATAATTGCCCTAATTTGCCCTTAAAATATCTATCTTATGTAGCGGAATGGTTGCGATGTCCCATAAATTTTTGAGAAATGTACGGGCATGTTTAGCAGTTAGCACCTGATGACTATAGTGAAGAGGTCACTAAAAACCCCCTGTAAAAGCCAAATTAAAATCCAATCAAAATATTTGACATGTTTTTTTACATACTGTATCGTAAACTGCACTATTCACGGTGGTTAGAAAAAACAGGTTAGTCAGCCAAATCAGCAATCGATAATCTCTGCTGCATTCGCGATGTGCAGTACCGCACCCATCTTTTCAACTGTCCGCCAGTGACACAACACGCATCGGAGTACCGCTGGACGTGCCTGGTGTGGACAGTCCCCATGGAGCGCGCGTGCGGCTACATGGATTATGGGGTCGATTGACGGTCGATTCTTGGCACAAAAATATGTAATCTCCAATCGAGCTTCTTTGATACTTTATTCCGAATTTCGAAACTTTAATTTCAGCATTGTGAACGGTATAGTAATATATATCTTTATTTACCTCCGTGCTATTTTCATCTTATTGTGAATAAGAATAAAAGATATTACTGCAAAAGTGCTTAGTGGTCGAATCATGGTACATGTTACTTTACTCTATATTGTTAAAAAGACCGAAATTTGCTGACTTCAAAGTTCCCCTCACCCACGCTTATTACAGTTTAATAAATCTATTTTCCATCACATTTATCCTTTGAATAGGTTTGCTGATTACAAATATCTATCAAAAATGCTAACAAAATTGAAAAAAATATATTAAGCTTTATCAAATTGAGGGGGACATGTTTTGGTTTGCTATATGAACTCATCATGTGATCATTTGATCTCATGTATGGCTATTGCTCCCCTCCCAGCACATGGTTTTGGAAACTTAAAGAAAAAAAAACCCAGTTTTTCCCCAACACTAAGACTGCTAACAGGAAAACAGCCGATTTCTGGTGACCGAAAGCCTTAAAATTTAACTTTAATATTGGTCTCAATTAAGACTTACACATCAGATTCCATCAAAGTCCAACATTTATCTATCCTGTTGGAGAGCGATTTTGATTTCACTATAAACAGCATTTTCATAGACCCACACAAGTTAACTCGTACTTAGTCATCCAATGGGTAAAGGGAGTCTGATCATGGCTTTTTGTTTTCATCTGCCACGGGAATTTGTGTTTATATTAAGTAGTGGAATAATGAGTTTCATGCAAAGCTTATTTAAATAATGCCTACAATTGTAAATCTTATTTCCTGTTTTTGAGTTTACTGTATTTTCTATTTCAGGTAGCGAAGAAGACAAAGTGTCATCGTAAAGACAAGAACTGGGCGAGGGAAATTTGGCAATCCTATGAACAATGAGAAGGAGTAATATATTTCACAGAAGTTTAAAGGCAGGGCATCTCTTTTGGGCATGCATAAAAATTTTTTTTTAAAATTATCATTGTGTAAATACCATGGCATTATGAAGAAAATGAGATCTGGGGAACCTTTAGCAAAATATGGGGAGCCTAGAACTCAGTTTTTACTAGTGATTATAGTGAGCGGCGTTAGACTCTGATTTTGAATTTTTTTCTCTGGGAGAGAAAAATTCGCTGCCATAGAACATCACGTAAAGATCTATTGTTTCTTTCTTTCTGCATTTTTCAATTCTAGTATAATTACCTACCGCCAGAATTTCAAGACATGCCTTTCATCAATAGCCTAACGGGCCATGAGGTTATCTTTTCTGGTCTGGCATGGGAATGTTTGCAAAATGAGATTCCACTGCCCTTTAAAATAAAATAAAGAGCCTATACTGAGCTTAACAAAAACTTATACAAAAAAACCTCACCAGATATCAGAGCTCACAAATACATATCACTTATTTAAGGCTTTACTAACTGAAACAACAATGTTTTGGGCAATTTATTTGTATCATACTTTTCATTTTGTAGTCTAATACCCAACAACTACTTTACCAGCAAAGTGGGAGCCCAGATTTCATTTCAGTGTCAGTCTATCATTGTCCTGGGAGGAGTTAGCAGAGCCAAGTCGGCCAGAACATGCCCTATGGAACGTGACCCCTCCCAACAAAGCCAGTATGGAGTCACAAAACGCAAACAAAGATATCTACATATTCATAGAATAATGTGTCTATGGTATTTCCATTTCTTACAAAATTCTGAGATAAAATGCCAAAATTTAGAGATTTGGTCAAGCGCACAATGTGACTTCGCATTTCCTCATTTTGAACTGGGGAAATTTCTTGTTTTTCTTTGTTAATGGGTTTGAGAAAATACCTCGTTACAAGCGAAATCTGCGCAATAATGCAGCTCATTATAAACGGTTTTCGACACGCGTTAAATGAAACGGGACCGAGACATCACTTTGTTAAAAGGGTACCTGCGCTATATCCAAGTCGTTATAACAAGGTTTTCCCTGTAGTAAAGAATAATTTTTTTTTTACTGTTATGCTTTTTGTATTATTGGTATTTTCTTAAGGACTATAATTTTGTGTGGCAAAATTGTGCCAGCAACACATTAAGAAATTAATTGAAGAAATATGTGCTTTTTCTTTCTCAGACAAAAGATTAACGGAGAGAGCAAGATATTAACTATAGTGATAGCAGTGATGATGAGAAGAAGGCAGCATACTGCTCTCCTATAAGTCCAGCAGGACAGCTGTAAGTACGATTCATGTGAAAGGAAACTGTTCAAAATATCTAAAGATATACCTTACTGGTATGATTTTGAGTCTAATGGGAGTGATATTTATTTGGATAAGGGATGGAAATATCCATTGTATGATTTGTATCAAGTGAAAGTAACATCAATCAAATTTTTTCTCCTTTCCTACAGAGATTCTTTTCAAGTATACAATGACTGTGATTCTGCTCATTTTTTCCAGGCTAGTTTGTAGTGTGATGAGTCGAGTGTTAGCCTTGGTGCAATCTAATCACTATATCTTTGCTACTGAGCAATCATATAAGTTGGAATGAAATTTAATATAATCTTGTTGATGGCACTAGTTTAGTTGGAACATTGTGTTTAGGCTGGAGATAAGTTTGAAGTGCTGTGTGTGAAATATGCAGTGTGCATGTGTGTGTTTGTGTATTGTGTGTTGTGTGTGTGTGTTGTGTGTTGTGTGCATTTGTTATGTGGCATCTATTGCTTAAGTACTTCGTTTCCATCTGCTTCTAAACTATCATGTTGGTTAAACATATTTCAGAATTTTATTGTACAGTACCATTTCCACTCATCATGACATCTAAATTTGTTTTGTTTATTATTTATTTTTAAGAACCAGAAGGTCCCTGATTGATGGCTGGTTCTAAGCAGCAACTTACAACCTGACACTGATTCTGGGACGTAGATGCAAGGCCTGTTGATAAAATCAGAGAAAAGATAAATGAGGTATAATAATTTATTTTTTCAATTTTTTGTATAGAGCGGCAACTCAATGAGTAAGTTGTTGCACGACTCAGGATTTTTTGAGAGTCGGACTAGTTTGCTGATGCCAAAGGTGCGCGACTTCTGACTATTTCCGACTTGGCATTCGGTTCATGTTGGTAATGATCAATAGATAAAAGAGAGCACATACAGCCGTATACAATGACTATTCGGTTGTCCTCCTTCTAATGATTTCAGTGATTTGATGCGGAAAGCAGTCCATTGTTGTCTCAATTCATACACATGATAATTGTAAGTTTCATTTTGAATAATTTATTTGGAATTATGTTGGTTTCAACCTGTGATTACGATCATTCAAAAAGTTGACTTTCTACCATAGTCCCACAATTGTCTATTGATGTTTTGACTGCGTTTATATTGACATAGTATTGTGATTACATGGAGTCAGACCGTTTTTGTAACTTTAGGTCTGTGCGAACATAAACAATGAGGTCTTTA
>JZLH01S0078622.1:0-11254 GCA_001188425.1 Eucidaris tribuloides | reverse complement strand
GTTTATTTTAGAATGAGTCAACGTTTGACTACAAGATTTTCACAGGAGAATCCTTGCATAGTTTACTTGATTCTAGAGTAGTTTCAGCCCAAGTTGAGGACTACTCCCAATCATGTTATTTACCTTTAAAGATTACATATAATGTGTTAACAGGAGTGCAAAATTCACAGTAATATAATTAGAAAGTAGAAACATAACTTTTAACATTGACAACATGTTTTTCCACTTTATGTTTTCCCTTTGTTAGCCTTTCATCTTGTATACTGTTCTCTCATTCTTAAATTACTATCCCTGTGTTTTTTCAATGATGATTTGCAATGAAAGCATACTGCAAGAAATATGTGCCACCTTTAAGATGGTAATGAAAATAATTACTATTTACTGAAACAACAATGATTCAGATGACATGTAGCAATTATTTTCATTTGTGACTGGAAATGTTTCTCTTCATGAAGATGTGAAACTTTTATAAAGGATGTGCATTCAACATACATGATCAGGATATCAGCCATTCCACGTAAATGTCCCGCGAGTCACGCATGTTTCATGTCACACAAGTCGTAAACAAGGGTATGGATCAAAACCATGAAAATATTGGAAACGAATCCAATACTTGATCAAGTAAATCAATCATCTATACCCTGACATGTGACTCGTAAGACACAGCATGCGTGACTCGCGTGACACAAGTATGGAATGGCTGATATGATGAAACCAGAATTTTCCCATGATACTAAAATTGTTTAGTAAATGTGTAATCCAGATTGTTATCCATTTACAACATTTAAGGAAATAATGAATGCATACACAAACATAACACTGTATTTATACAGCAGAATATATTTCACATGTTTACATAGTAGGAAGGTATTTGTTTGTATAATCTGAAATAAGGGAGGCCTGTGAAGCTTGAAAAGAGTGAAATTGTGTGGGAGACCCATAATATACATTAATACCTGTGTCAATAAATTGAAACTTCAAACTACTTTAGTTAGCACAGATTGCATCAATATTATGAAAAAATATATTTAATTAAACTTAGTGTATTTTTGTGATAGTACTAGTACTAGTACTACTACTACTACTACTACTACTACTACTACTACTACTACTACTACTACTACTACTACTACTACAACTACTACTAGTACTAGTACTACAGCTACTTAGTTTTTATATAGCTCATATCTGATATGATTTATTGTAAAAATTTAATCTGAAAAACATCCTTCTGTGCGAGATGAAACTAATACCCCAGTCAATGTCTGTGTTGTGTAATGCATTTACAAAAGCCTAGTATTTTGTAGCTGTTGTAAACCTTTGTATTGAGGATAAAACCTCAATGCACTTGACAATGGTTGCCATTTTGGTTATTTACACAAAGTCTGCTGTTATAATAGCGACCATATTCAATAGAGAAGAAGACAAAGGAGGCAGCTACATGTATCAATCTTTATAACAAAAGATACGACAGAACACTTAAATCCTAGCAACAAAACTCTTCAGTTCTTGACATTGGAAACTTGACCCATTTGCCTTTTCTGCTTCAACTATATTTTGTTACACGAAGTTGTAATTGTAAATATGCAGGAAACTATTACAGGGATATATGGAGATATTCTCAATATAGTTACCCGTCTATTATACATGTAAACAGGTTTGCACAAAATCTATTTACAAACTGGATGTAGTAGTACAACACAAGACTCTGTGCACAACAGTGAACCGACCATATGCAGCCATTATGTAATTGAAGTAATTGAAACCCAGGGGGTGAAAAGTCAATTTCATACATTCTCATGCCCATTAAATTTCAATAAGATATCACAGAATTCATGCTTTTTGAATTTGTGATTGTCGGTTTGCATAAAATCTAGTGAAAACTGAATATACATGTAAGGTACCTGCTAATCAAAACTTACTAGGTGCAAAACTCACACCAGCGATGTTTGAATAGTACCAAGAGTCTGTGACTCCAGGGTAAACCTAGCCTTTTGACATGGCCCTCTCGCTGTTATGGGCGAGCGAAGCGAGCCAGCTGAGCGCGGCAGCGCGAGGGCCTCTTGAGATCTGTTTGGCATCAGAAAAGTAATTATTATTCATGACCCAAAATAGGGTAGCAAAATTTGGTAATTCAAAGGTCTAACATAAGAATTGGAATCAGATCTCAAAAGGCCCTCGCGCTGCGTGCTCGGCTGGGCTCGCTTCGCTCACCTGTAATACAGCGAGAGGGCCTTGTCAAAAGGCTAGGGTAAACCATACCCTGTTCAGCAATCAGCGGGTGATAGCTTTAGCTGGAATTCAGATTGTTGCTACACACGCAGTGATTGGACAGAATTTTCTGGAAATGATCACTCTAAACGAAAAGCGAGTTTCCAATCTAAATTTCGAAAATCATAGAAAACCTATTTTCTTCTCCAAAGTTCCATTTATTGCAAGAAAAAAAACATGAAATTCACAACAGAATCTAGAAAAAGTTGACAAAAAACACACAAAGGGCACCAAAACAATACAACCACTAAGTTCTATGTAAACAGAATTGCCACTTTTTTATAATATAAGCAAAACAGAATTTCCATTTTTCAGGCAAGTTGAAATGGAATTCTAGATTTGTTAAAATTGAAAAGGCCTGTTTTTGAAATGGAAAGTCACTGTCCCTACACACAACTTGAGCTAATGGCCAAATATATTTTAATGTTTCAATGTTTATATAATATCTTTAAAAAAATGCTTGGATCAATGTATCCCAATTTCTGGAATCTGGACACAAATTTTGATATGTATCTTTGTTTAACTGGGTCAAATTTGAGCTAAAACAGCAGTGGTGTGCAAATTAAGAACCCAATCTATAACAACATACATTGTGAGTAGAATCAACCAAGTGGTCAAAAAGTGAGGTACATAAAGAGGGAGGGGGATATTTCCTTTTTACAAAGCTCTTTAAGTAAAATCATGATGAGTACATGTTGAAGTCATCAGCTACTCTTAAGAATAAATTGAAAGTAAAGAGCACAACCACGGTGATAAATGAAATTGTGAACCTTCATTTTTTCCTTGTGCCATTGAAGTTCCTCTACCATTTTTACACAGTGTTGTAATGAGCTTGGTGGTGTTTTCACATGCCTGCAATGTGAATCAAAAAATATTCATACAAAAGCTCCCATGTTCATATTTGACATGCATACGTGCATATTACTGAGCTCCACGTAATTATAGCACATTTGGGAATTGGGTCTGTATTAGCATGCAAGTAGCAGCAGTGGAGTTCCCCTGTACTTTTGGACGGCATCATTTACAGACTTTTTTTTGTTTATGTTGTGCCGCTGTCACAGTGGCTGTGTGTTTCGCATGTGCATTAACTGTTTTTATCAGTACGTCTTCCTCCCCGAAAGTGGGAGAAAAACACCTGTTTGATGCAAAGTCCATGTTTACTCATTTCTTTACACCTTTTTCCCATTTTAATTTCTGTGACATTGGCTTGGAGCAGACACAGCAAACCAGTTCCTGGATGAGGGTCAGATGTTTTTCTGCGTTTCCGTTATCACGTACCTCCTAGCTTCCTGACTGATAGACCCGGCTTCTGGACCAAGAGTTACAGCCTTCTTCCATCAACACAAGGACCAGCTTGTTCACCGTTTTTTCTGTCATTTTGTATTTGGTATGTATCTAAAGGTACCATATTGTTTTAAGAGTAAAAGGCACTTACTACTGTGTAACAATCACAATTTGGTAATTTGTTATTTTAATCAGAAGTTGATTTGTAACTTCATTTTGAAAATGTAAGTGAGGAGGATAATAATGAATTGTCTTAATTGTCTTACAAATATATTCAATTTCTGATTACTAAAACAAACTGCTAAAAATAAAATATCATAATGTTGCTTTTCAGCAGTGAAATAAAGTCTCATGATCATGGGCATTAGTAATAATTTCATAAAAAATTTCACTTGTAGAAAAAAAATAAACAAAGATATAATTTAATGATACTGTATAGAAACAAGCAAGTCTTTTTCTGATTTGTGTACTATACATACATGTACAGTACACGTGGGTGAACAGGGATACATTTAAATTGCACATATAAATTGAGCTAAATGCGAATACCCGGTAAAATATAAAAGAAATAGTATCAAAATTATCATACAAATGAAAAAAAAAGAAGTATTACTTGCTTAGCAGGTTTTGTTGAATAAACAAATGGTTGTTGACTAATAATTTTTCCTTATACAGCAGTGAGTCTGAAGCAATGGAAATGTGGAAACACAGTAGAAACAATCGTGCAATATGCTATTGATTGCTCATACAGGCATGAACTATTACGAGAGAGAATGGCTGGTCATTTCCTCACATATTACATCTATCATGGTATAAATGAATGTGCTATTCAATCTGTCAATAACAATATTTTAAGGAATATTGATTCATGAAATTAGTGTAATCTTTGTGACTGTGTCTATAATATTTCTACCAAAGTTTGTAGACGTAATTGTAGATGGTGAATGATCCGTATGTTCCTCTCCAGTTATTTGCCAGCCAAGGTCTTGCTATTCTTGTTTTTGTCAGAAAACAGATCCAGTACGCAGAAATTCTCATGATAGGAGGTTGGATACTAACCAATTTGGACGGAGTCCTTTAGATAAGTGGAAAATCATGTAGCTGGTATGACTCAGACCTTGTATAGGCTTCTTCTGTATGGGATTGGATTACAGGATCTGAGTCTGTACATGTAGACATACACGTCGTCGTCATACGCGTCGTCATTGTGGTTATGTGATGGAATGAAAGTGGAGAATAAAGAGGTGGGGTGGGGGAGGAGTTCCTGTAGCCATAGGGACCAAATATAGTGATTTTCTATTGCTCCTACAATATACATGTATCTATGGTTTAATTCCAGATGACAGTTTCCGGAAAATGCTGTAAGAGGTGTTTTTATATTGACTCAAATACTGGGGAAAGAACCGATGCCACTGACCTCGTTAAATTTCAGGAGAAAGACAGAGAAGGGTCATAACCGCGATGTATTGTGAAGATTGACCTCGCAAAATGGCGCCGTGCATAAAACAAGCAGAGTTCTTGGGTTTAATGTCATTTTTGATATCTTTGATATGTATTGGTGAACGATGGGAACTGATGGGAACGATCCCGTCGATACCGCGTTGTGAATTGAGGTTAGGTCACTTGGAGGTCAAAGTAAGATGTCACATGGATTGTACTTCACCCAACAACAGGCTTACGCATCCATGTCATTTTTCTATTGGCATCCACTACCTTTTCCCACTTGCATTATCCTTTTTTTGTAGGATAATACTGGTGGAAAACTGTAAGAGTTTCAAACACTAAAAGCTGGGTAATCCCAGGTAAGGCCAGTTTCTACTGTGCCTTTGTGCCAGCCGAATTGGTCCGTCCGCAGTTCACACCCGACGCCCAGATAGACGCATGTACTAAAGTATAACCAAGTATTCCGCAAGTCAGAAAACACATGTGCAACCGACCCACGTTCATAGCTAATGCAATAGTGAGATCTTTTCTAAAATTCCACAATAGTAAACCATCAATAATAATTTCTTACGCTATCGTGGATGCAATGAAACGAAGAGGTCATCCTCCCAAGGATGTAACAGAATTGGGAAAGGAAAAAAGGGCTGGAGAAAGCTATGAATGAAAGTCAGCCGCATGTGTGCCCGCCTATGGACTTTGTGGTTGTTATACATAGACCACGCACGTCGGCCAGGCACCCGGATGTAAACGGCGGTCGGACCAATATGGCTTACCATGCACCTCCAGCATGAACCATCTTTTAACCATCTTTTTTACTTCAATAGAAAATGCCCGTTAGTCGAGCTGTGCAATGAGCCACTTACCCTGCATAAATTAACAAACAGTGGCATGGGGTAATTGGCAGGAGACGGGGCCCAGCTTTCCTTGCCATTTTCTCTGTTGTGGGCAAACAATTGACGGAGTGAAAGTTTAGATGGCCGGAGGTGTTGTCCATCTTGAGCTGAAACCCCACCCTGGTATACCATGTCACCTCGCCACGCCCTGCTATACACTGGTCAACCGTCCGCACCCCTGCTATACCACTGGTCACCTCCCCCCCCTGCTATACACTGGTCACCTCCCACCCCTGCTATACCACCTGGTCACCTCCCCCTGCTATACCACTGGTCACCTCCCACCGCTAGCTAATAACAGCTGGTCACCGTCCCACCCCTGTAATACCACTGGTTCACCTCCCACCCCTGCTATACACTGTTAGCGGCTCCACGCCCTGCTTATAACCACTGGTCACCTCCCCCCCCCCTCGCTCTATACCACTGGTGCACCTCCACCCCTCTATACCACTGGGTCACCTGCCACCCCTGCTATACCACTGGTACTGCCACGCCCTGCTATATCCACTGTCACCTCCCACCCCTCGCTATACCACTGGTCACACTGCCACCGTCTACTATACCACTGGTACCTGCCACCCCTGCTATACCAAGCTGGTCAGCCTGCCACCCCTGCATAACGCACTGCTGCACCTGCCCACCCGCCTGCTATATCACTGGTCCACCCTCCCACCCGCTATAATCACTGGTCACCTGCCACCCTGCTATACCACTGTCACCTCCCACCCCTGCTATATCACTGGTCACCTGCCACCCCTACTATACCACTGTCACCTGCCACCCTGCTATACACTGGTCACCATCCACACCCTGGCTATACCACTGGTCAGCCTCCCACCCTACTATACCACTGTCACCTCCCACCCGACTATACCACTGGTCACCTGCCACCCTGCCTATAACACTGTCACTCGACCATCCCTGCTATAGCCACTGGTCCCACCTCCCACCCCTACTCATACACTGGTCACCTCCCACCGCCTGTATATCACTGGTCCAGCCTGCCACCCTGCTATACCACTGGGTCCACATCCCAACCCCTACTATACCCACTGGTCACCTGCGCCACCCCGCTATACCAACTGGTCCACCTCCCACCCTGGCTATATTGCACTGGTCACCACTCCCACCCCTACTATACCACTGGTCACCATGCCACCCCTGTGCTAATATCACTAGGTCACCTGCCCCCCCTGCTAATACCACTGGTCCCCTCCCAACCCCTGCTATATGCGGCTGGTCACGACTCGCACCCTACTATAACCTACTGTCACTACTGCCCACCCTGCTATATCCAGGTGGTTCACTGCGCCACCCTGCTATATCCCGCCACTGGTCACCTTCCCCCCTACTATACCACTTGGTCACCTCCACACATCCTGCCTATACCACTGGTCCACAGTCCTGCCACCCCTGCTATACCACTGGTCACCCTGCGACCCTGCTGCTAACCACTGGTCACCTGCCACCCCTACTATACCACTGGTCACCTGCCACCCCTGCTATAAACCAACTGGTCACGTCCCACACCCCTGCAATACCACACTGGTCACCCTCCCCTGCTATACCACTGTCACCTGTATATATCCAACATTATGCAAATGCTATGTTCTTTCACCAGTGATAATCTTTTTTCAGGCTCATATCGGATCAAATGAATGTGCTTATCATTATACCTCCTTGGCATGGCGTCCGTCATCTGTCTTTCGGCATCTGGTTCCGTCCACAATTTCAAAATGCTTCTTCGTCATTTCTTGTCTGATTTCAATTCCATTTGCTTTATATGATAGCACTAGGGTTGGGGGGGGGGGGGGTCTCGACACTTCCACACACAATTCAAATTCAAATATTTTCTCTAAATGATGCTACATAAACTCTCATGCAAATACTTGTGCATCATTTGAATTGATGTTTCACTGAGTAAACTCTGTGTCAAATCGTCCTTGGTAGGCCTATGTTATTGTTCCAGTAAAATTGTATAAATTTACCAGAAATCTAATGATTCTGCTAGCTTTTAACTGTAGATAAAATTAACACAAATCCGTGTTATATACCGGATGACTTCAGTAACTGGTAGGTCAGTAAAATAAAAATGACCACAGAAAATTGAACATGGAATTGTTTAAGTAATGGTTTGTAATTCCTCATCAAATGAGTAGAGATGAATATCAACTCTAAATTATTCCATTTAAAAAAAGTCATTAACTTTCTGTTTTCATCAAGTGTAAAATGCACATTAATGCTAAATCAAACCATCTTCAGTGGGATATAGGAGGTGCAAGTTCGTGCATCAAGTGGAATGTTGATATTAATTCAGAAAATGTGTTCGCAAAATAATGGACATATTCCATATACTGTACATGAATTTATCCGTTCATTGTCATGGACAAATACATGAGCTCCTGCCAAATACATCATCAGCTGCCAAATCTTTGTTACAGGCATTTTGGGTCAGTGCCCAACATCATAATTTTGATGTTCGTCCAGTCATCATCATAAATGACAAAGTATTTTGGAACTCCCAGAACTACTAGTGATACACAGACGTACAGGAATTAATGTGCAGTGTATTCCTGTGACAAAGGGATTTTAATATGGTGACATACTGTCTTCTTGAATACAGCCTCTGTATGATAGTATGTGGGTTGTTAATGTACTTTAGACTACAGGAGATGTACACACCTTGGGGGAACTGATGGATAGATTCACTCTGGACACTATTGGTATTTTATTTGTTTTTATAACAACCTCAATGTGTATACAGTTTATTTTCTTTGAATAATTTAATTGGATTACACCTTCAATATATTGTTATAACAGTAACTTTTATCAATTTCATCTTTATGTAAAGATAGATATCAGGATTTGCAAGTCTATCCTTTCCCTTTATCATGATTACCAAACGGTAGTAAAGTACTCATAAATAGTGTGTTGAAAGTTTGAGATTGACACGTCACAAACTTATTGTTTTATGACAAAAATTAATAACAATATGCTACCAGAAAATTGCTCTTTCTGTGAGTTTAAATTCTGCTCAAATTGTGGAACACGGTTATGTATATGTTTGCATAGTGCAGGGGTCAAGCGGTGAACTGTGCGTGACCTTCGGCTAATGGCCGATCAGACAGTCTTCGAACTAACGGAACGTGATTGTCACTGTGCAAATTTTGAAATTTAACCGTCCAGATTTTCAACAAAACTATGTATTTTACCCAAAGGTTCTTATTGTTTATTTATACTAATCTTCACAGTGTGAACAATTTGAGCTGATTCATTCATTTTGCTGTTTTCTGGTGTGCAAATCCCCAACTCTATCTTTGAGTTCTTTGGAGTCCATCCATTGTGTATTTATACTGTAGGAGTGATATTGTGAAAATGGAGCAATGCCTGTATTAGTTAGGTTGTACAGCACCCTCTGTTGACCATATACTTACAGTCAGAATGCTTTGTAGAATGCAAGGTCAGTGCTGTGTCGTATCCAAGATGTAGGCCAAACTTCCATACTGCAACCCAGTAGAATCATACCTGTACATGATTGATAGATAGGTCTTTGTTGTTATAATGTTGATATGATGTTGCATGTATTTCCTTGAAATAAAACCACAATACATGTTGACTCAATATACGCAAGGAAAGATCAGAAAATGTAAGGGTAGTTGAGGGCATCTCAATTTCCAGTTAATGTACTGTTTTTTAAATGGTAATTTATTCACTTCAATAAAATTTTGTGACCGTTTAATGTCAGCAAGTTTTGTTTACATTTTTACAATCTCTTTAATATGTAGCATTGTGTTCTCTTTATTTCACCAGAAAGCCTTTCTCATTGTATTGTGCATTATTATTTAGGATACATTGGCTATATTTTGTCGAGTTTAATGGTTTTGCTCAAAATTAGATTTGAAAGGTGTTCAAAAATATTATTAAATCACCAGATTAATGTGCAGTGTACTGTGTACATAATATGTTATCTGTCGGAGAAAGAAATGGTTATATTTTAGGTGTGGACATGTATGGATTTGTCTACTCTCTTTCTTTGCTGGAACACAGCCTTCAGACCAGAGTGATTTCATAACCCATACATATAGATGATCAGAAAACAAAGAAAGACTGAATCCAGTAAGTTGGGACTACATGCATCAGGATGTTAAAGGTGAGTGACATGATTGGGAACACTTGAAAATGCCTCAAGAACCAAATGAGTTGAAATATATACCAAAGATACACTAGCTGCCTGGAGTGGATATCTCAGCTGGAAGGATCTGTCTCTAATTTATTTACTTCAGGAGAATCAAGTATGAACATACTAGTATTTTAATTTTATCGGGGCACGATAAAAATAGGACCCATAGTGAGCCACACAGCAGGTTTGTCTGCCATGAGGGATATTGACATCAGTAATTTCAGAATGAGTCAATGTTTGACTACAAAATTTTCACAGTATAATCCTTGCATAGTTTACTTGATTCTAGAGTAGTTTCAGGCAAAGTTGAGGACTACCCCCAATCATGTCATTTACCTTTAACCATCAAACCCCAGATAGAGATGGATGATTTGAAAGAGACTTGAAAAGGGAAACAATGTCATCAATACACTCGAGTCAAGTCAAATCAAGGTAAAGTGTATTTTTAGAAGGAAATAATTGATCAAAATAGGATGTAAAATTGTAAATTTAATATTACTGATTGTTCTGTGCACTTAAGTTTAACTATATGTAAGCCAGTGGTAACCTACTACAAGTACCTGTAGATGGGCATACCGGTACTCCCCTCAGAAAAAAAAGTCCTGCAGTACTTGTAGTGTTGTACATTGGTAAACTGTACGTTATGTGAGCACAAATTTTAGTGGGATTCACATGATATTCAGGTAAAAATATAGTGACAAGGTATGCTTGTTGCCTATTTCTAGTGCAATGAGTAAAGTTAGATTGCAGCACCTTCTAGTTTAAAAACTAAATAAAAAAAACCAAAACAACATAAAACAGTACAGGTATTCAGATTAATGTTGCCAGTAAGTCGGTAAAGAAAAACAAAGCTACGAAATGTTTGTTCTTGAAGCAAACAGCTGACACAAAAATGTTGAAATGTGTTCACAGATGCTTTGTCACATATATGTTTGAATCTTACCTGCACAATGTTACATTAATAAATACACATTGATCACTTTTGACAAGTGTATTCCACACAAATTATTTATTTTTTTGTATTGACTGTTCGGTATGACGATAGCTTTGAATTACTACTCATATTTTTCTTGTTACGTACATGAATATAAACTTGTCTTTGCCAATTTAGAATAATGTGGTACCCAACAAAATCAAATAAAACAAGTAAGTGCACATAGGTCTTGATGATGTAATTAATTTA
>JZLH01S0078609.1:68256-78457 GCA_001188425.1 Eucidaris tribuloides | reverse complement strand
TTTGGATGATTTGTAATGTAGGATGTTTTGACAATTTTAAACAATATTCTTGAATCCCCCGGTTGAATCCACAAAGGATTTCAAAGAATTTCCGTATATATTTCGTCCGTTTTGTCCATCTCCGATGAAGAAATCGTGATCAATCCGATCAATCTATTGCATTTTAGGTTATTATGTAGGGGAAAACATATCTTCGTTGAGGAAAGTGGATTTTTGGAGGAGAAACTTCGATTATTGCGGCGTAGGGGAAAAGTAATGTCCGTGAGGGAAAATACGAATGCGGAGTGGGGGAAATTAAAATCTTGAGTAGCTGCCCCAGTGACGACGCAGATGCAGATGGCCTTATGGCCATTAGGATGTATGTGATGGACATGTACAGGACGTTTTAGGTGGAATTTTTTTTTAATGTTGATCCCACTTGTACGTGTATAGGCCCATAATGTTGACAATGTGGGAGTGGGGGGGGGGAGGGGGGCGGGGGGGCATTGTGGGAATATCTCCCTGAATGCAAAATAACCATGTCACGATTTACCGATGTTCACCCTACATACGCCCACATCAAAGGATTTGGGTTTCGCATGCACGACATTTCGCTCGGCGGCGACAATTGCTTCCGACGATGTATTGCATGCAGCCGATCCTGACCTAACGCCCCGGGGCCAGTCACAATTATAATGCTGTATACACATGCGTGACCAATATTATTTCCAGACACCCGCCTAAACAAGTTTTTCTCTGTGTGCAAAATAACCCCTAAACAAGTTTTTTGCGGGCTTTCATTTACACACATTTTGACCCGTAAACACATCGCACGACCAGACTATGACCCCTAAACAAGTTTTGTCTCCTTGCTAACAATAAGACCTTAAAATAGACAAAAGCTTGGGGAAAAAACATCACCAACACGTTTGGCCAGTCTTTAAAAGGAGAAAAAAGCTTTGGAAGAAAGAAACATAACCCTAAATAACGTTGACTAGTCTTTCAAAACGCACCTCTTGTTTTTTGAAAATCTGTGTTTTTGATACACCTTAACTGAGTGCACCGTCGCGCCCGCGGCCTAAAACTGAAAAAACACGCCAACTTTAAACGCGTTTTTTTGGTCACGCAATGTGTATCAGGCAATAGAAGTTTGACTGCCCCCCTCCCCCCCCGGCCCTAAACCCTAACTCCTAAACTCTAACTTAAACTCTAACCCTATTTCTGAACTAGAAAGCAATGGGCCCTATAGACCCTACCTCTTTGCTTCTGAATATGTGATCGCGAGCAATTTGCCGCCATGATCAAATGTCGGGTCATCACAAACCGCGGGGGGGGGGCCAGTTCATTACAAAAGCGTAACATGCATCACGTGTGAAAAAAAAACACAACGAATGAAAAGGGTTCCGGGTTCTTTGCCACGGTTGGAGACGATGTCATCGCATACATTGAAAGAGGGTATCAAAATCGCCAAAATCAGGAATAGGGTATATTTTCAACAGTTTTACTTTAAAGAGTAATCTTTTCAGAGCTTGAATATTAGATGACTTGTTTTATAGGGCTATTCTGAGATACGACAGATAATTACTGTGTTTTAGGGTCCATTTTTGTAAGTCCATACACCGCGCATGGTGTACACATTGTAATGACACTGCCCCCGCCCGCCAGCACGCAAACATGTAAAAAAGCCCTACAATGTACATTCATCATCCACAATATTCCCTGGGGGGGGGGGGCACTGTCGATTACAAGGTGTACCGCATGCCGGTGTGAAGAAAAATGAGTAATGTAAAGGTTTTGTTTTGACTGTGTCGGTCGATATACGCGCCGTACAGGTGAAAAGGGTATCAAAATCGGCCGCAAATCAGGATAAAAGGTGGTATACTTTTGAAGCAGGATTACTTTAAAAGTTCAGACTTGAATCAGAATGTTTAGAGTATTCATGGCGGTTGTTCACGCGCGCGTGATGGCTCAAGCGTGCCGCCTGCAACGTGCGGAAGGTCGCGCGTTCGAGCCCCGCCCGGGTCATATACAAAAGACTTTGTTAAAATGGTACTCCTGCTTTCTAGCAGGCGCTCGGCATTCGACAACAGAGATATTAGTAGGTAGAACAGTCCTATTTGAATGAATTGCATAAATGAATTGAAGAAAAGGGTCTTTTCAGAGCTTGCTCAATTGTTTTAGGGTATTCTGAAATCGACAGTTTGTGATATACTTGTACTAGGGTCAATTTTGTAAGTAGCCAGCATACACGCACATGGTGTATACTTGGCAATGGCATACCCCCCCCCCGCCCCCATCCGGGGGTTACATATACCTCATATGCCTACGATGTCAGTATACAGTAGTGTGCATGCCGAGAGTATGTATGTGGTTTGTATTGTATTATGTACTATTTGACAGGTGTAAACTGTGTGTGTAAACTTGAGTGGTGGCTGCATCATTAAGGCTGGATCTAGCCTTTGTCAGGGGGGGGGGGGGCAGGGAGGGTTATTTTACAGGCATATGATGTAGACAAAAGGATTTTTTTTTTGGGGGGGGGCTGCAATTAAATTGGCCAAATGGACATCCATGGATCTCATTCTGGGGGTACATGTCGCTGAATTCCGCTCTTTCTCATTTTCCCTGACACACCAGTCACCCAGCCCCACCGACCCACGCCACACACAGACCCGACCCCACACACATACACACACACACACACACACACAGAGCACACACACACACATCACACACACAACATCACACACAACACCACGCTACACACAGCCATCACACACCATCGAAGCAGACACACACACACACCCACACACACACCCACACACATCATCACACCCAATCAACAGCAACACACAACAACACGACACCACACACACAGCCACACACCACGACACACACACATCACACACCATCTACACCACACACACACACACCACACACACAACGACACACACACACACACACACACACACACCACCCAGTCACACACCAACACACACACACACACACACGACACAGCACACACGATACTTGTAGGACTGCCCCAAAGCGGGGACAGTAAAAAAACAATCACACAGTCGTCCGTATACAGACATGCAATCGAGGACACACACTCCCTCGCGTTGCAACATGCAATCGGGTACGTTGGTGTATGTGTATGACATTTCACCAGTAACCGGGATGGTTAGAGTGCACACAAATTTTGAGCCATTTTCTAACATGTCCTAACATGCTTTAGAGCCATCTGCGTTTGATTTCTGGCCATTTGAGGGGTGGGGACCGTCCCCACTTTCCTAACGTCCCCAATCTGATAGTGGAGTGTCATACTTACGTCCCCGTTTTAACAGCATTTACAAACGCACACACACACACACACGCACACACAACAAATGCATATTAGAAGTATACATGACGGGAATCGGTGAGGGAAATTTCAGTTTATATACACTGTATCTGCATATTCTTTGTTTTCCGAGGTTTTGCTAAATCTACTGTTAGCCTGGAAAACTAAATAATTCAGATATTGATACCGAACAAATCGTTAACACATGAGTTAGGGATGTGTGTAAATTATTTTTGGCCCCCCCCCCCCACGTAACGCCTATACCCCATTCTGTCATATCTCACACACACACACATACACATACAGAGAGAGAGACACACACACACAGACACCACACACACAAACATACAGATGAATACTCATACACACATTCACACACACAGAAACACACAGACACCATACACACATACACACACACTCATTCACACATACACATGAATACACACAAACACACACACACACACAGAGGCAAATACAAAGATGGACTTATGATTGAACAAATCTTGTACTTTTGACAGTGTATACTCTGAGGAATAATTTTCTTGATAAAGTATTGGAACTTTAAAACAAACACACAAATGCACAAAAGTAACACAGTTTATGCACTTATTCATTTATTTACCTATTTTTATTTCCATTTGAAAGTATGTTTTTGAATACAGAGCACTTTCATTCAGGTTCAACAAAACAACTTTACACTAGAGTGTGCATTCACAAGCAAAATAGCGCATCATTCCGTAGGGTTGGGGCACAAAATACAAGGTGGCCCAAAAAGAATGCTACACTTGTGATCACTAATTTCTTCAACATCATGAGCAAAATACCCTCACTTGATATATCACTTGTTAGAACATTCTTTTTCTGACAAAATAATACACTGTACCACGATGATTGATTTTGAATAAGGTGTTTGGATCATACGGCCATTTTTCTGAGGCAATGTCATTTCTGAAATTTATGTCTTTCTCAACTCCAGCGAACCTCGGAACACCAAAATATTCTCACGTTACGGCGTGCCATATATAGAATGCAGGAATGCCTTGGTTTGACACAGAAGACAATGGTTAGGTATGGCTCACATTGTCATTGCAGCTTGCTCATTCTATGGCATGAGTTATGCAAGAATACTTTGGCGTTCTGAAGATTGCTGGAGTTGAAAAAAATGGAAATTTAGGAAATGACATTGCCTCAGAAAAATAGCCCTAAGATCCAACAAATCAATGAACATGGTATCATTTTGTTGGAAAAAGAACTTCCTAACCCATGAAATAACCACCAGTAACATTTTGTGGACGATGCTGAAGAAATTAACAATCGCAAGTGTAGCAGTCTTTCTGGGCCACCCTATATATCATGGAAGTCAAAAACTGAACTTGAAGAAAATCATGTCTAATGCCATTTTCTTGTAATATCTTCCCTTGTAGAACATCTGTGTTACCTTTTTTGAACAATGATATGTAGTGTTGTAAAAGTTTAGGAAGAAAGAACCACGATACTTGGTCAGGTACCATATGTACTCAGTATGAGAAACTTATGATAATTTTATCTGGATAATACTACATCATTAAACCAAGTCTGAAATGAAAGTAAGTAGCCTTGAAATTGATCATAATTGATCATCATAATAATTTTTCATTAATTATTAATACAAAAAAACTAAACACACTCAAAATCTGTTATTGCTGGGATACGACTTTTGGGCATAAAGCTTTCAAATAAAAACTAGAGAAGTTCGACTCCGCGCAGATCGAATGGGATATGCCTTCGCGCACCAGTGCGCCCACTATGTAGCAGCTAACGCGCGCAAATTACATCAACACTCCCTTACTGGAAAACTTATACGCAGAAAATGGCAATTTTGGGGAAGCAGAAAGTTCAATTGAACTCTTTGGACCCTTGACCCTGACCTGACCTCCTTGAAACTCTAACCAAAATATTTGTCGTTGGTTGTTGAACCTAATCCGGCCAAAATTACATCAATCACTGAGCACATCCTTACTGAAATATAGGTAGAAAATGGGCATTTTGGGACAAATTCATTGACCTTGTGACTCCTTCAGCCTTGAAAGCTTGACCCCTGGTGATCTTTAACCTAAAATTATTTTTCATTTTGCGTGTTTGAACCTAAGCCACCAAATTGCAAAATCAACAGTGAGCAACTTTTAACTGAAGTTATAAGGCAGAAGAAAATGGACATTTGTGACAAAGTTCATTGACCTTTGACCCTTGACCTTCACTCATTGAACCGCCCTGTGACCTACAAATATTTGCCTTTTAGTTTGAACCTAACTGCCAAATTAACAACAGCAGTGAGCATCCTTAAGGAACTTATATGCAGAAAATGGCAATTTTGGGACAAAGTTCATTGACCTTTGACGCCTTGACTTGAGCCTTGACCCTGTGACTCTACTAAAATATTTGTTTTTTCGGCTTTGAACTAATCGACCAAATTACATTCAGCAGTGAGCACTCCTAACTGAAGTTATAGGGCAGGAAATAACTATTTTGGGACAAAGTTTCATTACCTATTTGACCCTTTACGCTTTTTGACCTTTAACCGCCGTGACTCTACTGAAGACATTGTCTTTTTGTTTCTTAAAATCCAAACCACCAAAATTTATCAACAGTGACACTCCTAAACTGGATTATAGGCAGAAAATGGCATTTTAAGGACAAATTCATTGACCTTTGACCTTTGACGCCTTGAACGGATATTGTCCCAAAATCAAAATCAAGTTCATCCTTGCCCTATGGTCGCAATCGCTTGTCTCAAGTATCACAAAGTGCCTTCCAACGGTACTTCAGTAATCTTGTGTCACAAGAAAAGTGTGGACGCACGGGACGCACGGAAGTAACGGAGAACGGCAACGACGTACGGACGGACAACCCAAAAATAAATGCTCCGCTCCCTTACAGGCGGAGGCATAAAATCCCAAAACAACTTGGGCTTTAACCCAGCCTAAAAGATCTTGGGCTATTTCCGGTCTTGCTATCGCGGGGGGGGGGGGGGGGGGGGGGACACAGATCGCGTCACTAGAGCTGGATTAATCTGTAAAGACTCATAACCTGCCAACCGTCCGATTTTTCCAGGGCACTTACTGGTCTTATTAGTTAATTAGCGGTGCCATAAAACAATGAAAAGGTTACATAATTAAACTAAGCAGTTCGACTGCGCACGAGTCGATGGTATGCCTCCCGCAGTCCGCACTCCCATCCAATTGAAGTAATTTGATAAAGCTTCAAGTTACGCCTAGTACAAGACAATTAGATGAAATAAGCATACAGCCCAGTTGACCCTTGACCAAGTTACAGTAAAATCCAATTTAAAGCAAAGTTAGTTTGGGAAATTTTTTGTTATTTGAAACTTATGCCCCTAAGTCATAACCCTGCAATAATAGATTCTGAATGCCTTTATTGTTTTTTTTATTATATATATATATAACTTAATATTAAACTATATTAACTATATTTCATATAACGCATCCAAAGGGTTAAAAAGGCTTTTAAGGTTACATGTGTTAACTCGATGCTAAAAGAGCAACTCTGTTCTTTCAGTGAGGTATAGCTCATATAACCTTTTAACCCATTTGGATGCTATAATGTGAAATATAGCTGAAAATGTCCGGTGGGTACCCCCCCCCTCCCGACATTTCATTAATTGATTTAAAAAAAAATAAAGACAAAAAGAGGTTATATGAGTTATACCTCATCTGAAAGCAGCAAGTCTGCTCTCAGATGAGGGTATAACTCATGCAAACCTTTAAAGCCTTTTTAAAACCCTTTGGAATGCTATAGAATATAAAATAGTTGAAATAATCTTCGGGTCTCTCCCGCGCCCCCCCCGAAAGATTTTTCAATTAACTTAAAAATAAAAAAAAACTAAAGATAGTTCAGAAATCTATTATTGCAGGGTTATGACTTGGGCAATAAGAGCTTTCAAATAACAAAAAATCCCCAAAACTAAAACTCGGCTTTAAGCATTCTTAAATTATCGTCACGGCTCAATTTGGGACATGAGGCCTTGTGATCATAGACCTCCTAACGCTTTCAACCTCCAAAATTGAATCAAGTAATTGGTGCCTATATTAAGATATCTTCTCGCTCAGTTACATTCAAATCTGGAAAAAGTCATACTCAGTTATCACAGTAATGAGCCCAAAAATCAACATATTTACAGGCGCCGGTGAACCCTTTAACCTTATCAGCTGCCAAAAAGCTAATAGTTTATTGGTGGCCATAATACATACTTCACCCAATAACATAGAAATCTGACTACTCTTCTCAATTATCCATGGTAACTGAGCCCAAATCAGACATATTTTAGGCCCAGTGAACCTTTGAGCTCTGCATAAACTAATCAAGTTTATATTGTGCTTATAATACATCCTTCAACCCACGTTACATGAAAGATCCAACTGGCTGTCCAAGGTTATCGCAAGTAAAGCAAGCCAATCAGACATGTTTACAGCCTCGGGACCTTTGACTTTCAGCTCGCAAAAGTCTCTAAATCAGTTCATTGGTGCCTCATAATACATACTTCAAACACTCAAAGTTAGCAGACAATCCAACCAACCGCTCGCTCAAGCTAATCAGCGGTAACGAGCCCAAATCTAGACATATTTAAAGGCCCGTGACTCTTGACCTAGACGCTTCACCTCCAAAAATCTAAAGTCAGTTCAGTCTTGGTGGGATCATATGTTTCATAACTTGGTCCTAGTTTACATCAATGAATCCATCGGAGGGTTTCTCAAGTTATCTCAAGACAACTTTTGCGATCAAAACAGCGTAAAATCAATCCATTTCAAACTGTATAAAGTAAAACTAATCAGAGCATTTATGATTTTTAGCTGAAAATCACAATTTTGCATAGATTTTGACACAAAACTATCACATTTTGGAGTCGACATCCATCGTACGACAAAATCACTGCTCCGCTAACGCGTAGGTCCGATTTTCGGGAAAAATGTCTCAAATCCAATCGCGAAGACTCAAAAGTCTAAAAGTCAGCAAATTGGCAAGGTCAAAACAAATTTTGCGCACCAGAACTAACACAAACTCTTCGTCGGGGGGGCGGGGGGCCATAATCCCACCCCCACCCCCCCCCCGATAATTAGTTGATAGACAATGAATGCTGCTGACAACGTGGAACTCCATTTATAAAAAGGTCAGATATAATAATTAACAAAAATCGCGTTTACATACAATGACTTTGCGCAAGTACCAAATCTTAGCACAAGGGGAACCCTGTAAATAAGTGGAGGTGTCAGGACCTGCCATTTCTTTTGTTGTATTGATTTTTGTTAAAACCAAACAGGAAAGTATAATAAGAAAATAAAGTGGGCCGCTGGCATTTCTACTTCATTGTATTTTGTAACAAAGATTTAAGACTATAACGAGTATTGTTATACGGGAAGTGCATGGTATTTTCTTGTTTGTGCTCATCATGTAATGAGAAACCATGATACAGTGAAACGCTTGTTATAAAAAGGCTTGCAATAACAAAACCGTCTAATAACAAAGCCACCACATGTCCAAAAATACAGAGGAATTCATAAAAGAGGATTACGTTGTTGTATGTAACATGTATCAGGTCTTCTCACTATAAAAACAGGGTACAAAAAACAAAAGAATACAATAGAGCTGAGACCCGCGAAAATCACCTGTTATAAAGACGGTTTGTTGTATCTTGGCTCTCTTTATACTGAGGTCCAGTCTGCATGTTAAACGCAAATGCATGCACTTAACTTGGATTTTTCGTACATGGCAGACAACGTTTGATGCATGATTAAACTTGCCAGTGTTCAAAAGAAAGAACTGCTTTTAATAAAAAAGACTGGTGAGCACCATGTTAAGTCACAAGGACATGCAAAGAGGAAAAATGCCAAAAATACGTTCATCTCTCAACTGACACAATAAAAAAATATATGATTATTTATAGAAAAATTTTGTGTAACAGAAAACAATGGGACATTCCCACATTGTGATCATACAAAAAGTAAACAGAGTGTTGCCAAAACTTAAATGACCTATAAAAAACTGTGGACCACAGTCAAATTTGTCTAACTTATCTGACGATATCTAACAGGTTTGAATGGCAAATAAAACCCCAAGAACACAACAGTTTGGACAGTTATGCTGTTAGCTAGTACAATAGGTGCAGATACGAATGCAACATTAATTTATATGCGGCGATAGAAATTCTTCAAACAGCAGTCGATGGAGAAAAGCTAGAATGGTCATGTCAATGATTTTCAACGGGCTTTTAAGGCACTTAATGATGTTTTACGCTGGCAATTTTCAGGGTCTTCATTTTTAGAAAATGTATCAAAGACACCAGTAGGCATGGGAATCAAATGTAAGCGTCAGATTTTTTGAAACTGGAAAACATTGTTATATCAGTGCTAATTTAACAATATCAATATTCCAGTAATAATGATTAAATAAAACTATTGAACAGTCACAACTTGAAAACGGTTTCAAAGCCAATTTTTTTTTAAATATCATTTCCTCTGTGTTGTATTTTTTCCTTGTGTCTATACCTCCTATTTTAACTGGGCTATTTCAGAGCGGCGGTTTTTTACTGGGGGGGGGGGGGGTCAAATTTGACCCCCCCCGCCTCAGATCTCCGGCCGCCGATCGCGGCGAAATCGTCGCGAAAATTATTGCGCGGTGCTGCATAGAGGGCGGATGTAAACTGGCACATGACTGTAAGTAATGTTTCAAAAAAATAATTATTTTTCTATTATTTAGTAAAAATATAATGCAACATAAGGTATGAATTGTATTTCGCGTCTAACCACGTATAAACAGCATAGTAAGAATGGCAATTTTGGTGAAGAATATTCATTTGACATTTCTAACAATTAAAATCTCAAACATTTG
>JZLH01S0078609.1:23562-37789 GCA_001188425.1 Eucidaris tribuloides | reverse complement strand
AACTGCGCTCATTGCAATTTGTGTACGAAGTTAGCTGTTATGATTCAAGCACAGATAGAATGCCAAGTATCTACATGCTACTCTCGTCTCCATGCTTCAATCGTCCTCAAAACTAAGTTAAAATCTTAACACAGTAAAGCTTCAACACACTGAGTGTCATTGTAGAAATGTTGCCTTCAGATTACGAAGAATCCACAAAAAATGTGGCACTTCAGTAGAGGCAAGTACAATTTTGCGCGCCCCCAAAATTCACGAACCGGCACAAGCGTCGTGTCGCCGCTGTGTTGTATGTGTGGTATCGGAATTAGTCAATATTTTCCAGTCTTTTCACGCTGCTTCATTCCATTTTTCAAAGTCACTTAATTCCAATTTTTCAACAATCACTGAATGACTACAATACAAATGGATTTTTCTTCCTGAAACGAAGTGACATGTAAAACAAATTTCAACAGAAAGATGTGGCAGTTACGTTTTTTCAAGAGAAAACTGTATGGTTTGGGAAAGTTAATAAACGTACACACAAACCAATCCAGTTTCTGGCTAACTAGCTTGCATTTTAGCCAGCAACCCAGCTGTTATGGCAACAGTTTGTTGATTGTCCGGCATGGGCAGCCGTAGCATATCATTCCCGGCATGAAAGCCTTAAAGGCAGTGGTCTCAATTGCCAAACATCCCGCAGACCAGGAAAGATTACCCATTGCCCGTTTA
This sequence comes from Eucidaris tribuloides, assembly GCA_001188425.1. Classification (NCBI taxonomy): domain Eukaryota; kingdom Metazoa; phylum Echinodermata; class Echinoidea; order Cidaroida; family Cidaridae; genus Eucidaris; species Eucidaris tribuloides. Next base: position 37,081 of record JZLH01S0078609.1, on the reverse strand, counting down.
GCTATTGATGAAGGCATGTCTTTGAAATCTGGATAGGTAGGTCAGTGATTGCTAGATTTGTGAAAAAAAAAAATGCAATAAGAAAAACAACAGCCTGTTAAAGTGTACGTTCTGCTTGTAGCGAGAAAAATTCAAATCTGAGTCTAACAGTCACTATAATTCTGCGTACAACTTGAGTTGTCACAGCTCCAATATTTTGTAAAGGTTCCCAGATGGCATTTCTTCTAAATCTGTATACACAATGGTAATTTTTAGGCATGCAAAAGAGATCCCTGCCTTTAACACTAAATTGTCTCTAACTTGAAAACATGGCTCTTTCACATGAAATAAAAGTGGGTGTGATATTTTAATCCTTCTGTCAGCTGTTAGTCGAATATCAAATAAAGCAAATATTTTCAATTAGAGAAATTTACTATTAACGCACTTCTGCCCAGGACATTTACTGCTTGCGGCCTTTTGCAAACACCGGATGATTTAAGCGATTACAGAGAAATTAGCATCTGGATTCTGACATGGTCGTTGAATATGCTCTTACCGGTATCTTTTAAGCCACCATTCTGGCCAACAGGATGGCCTCTAATCCATCACATTCCCAGAACACGAGCCTTGAAAGCCTATCCATCTACCAGTGGGACATGCCCCAATTCCAGGATATTCTGGAATGCAAGCTTAAGCTATTGTTCCCTACACAATAACACCTACTTAGTATTGTCCCATTAATTTGATACTATACAAGCGCCAGTTAATCCATTGCTATTCCCAGGCGCCTTATTCATTAGGACATGCCAGAATGTCCATTTAATCATCTCCCGTGATGAATATTAGGTATATACAGTAATTGCCATTCCGACCAGGCGGCATAGCAGAGATTTCAATCACCCCATTACCTGGTTGCAGTGGAGAATGCTACCGTGCCGGAAGAGGGCAGGATAGTGATCAGGCATTGTAGTACTTCAGAACAATTCAGAATGCCAGTTATATCCTGCCTTGCCTTAGTCTTTTCACATTACATTGGCGGGAGACATTTCAATTCCTCTTGTCACTGACATCATCTTCCTATTCCAACCATCATCTTCATCCCCTCACTCTTCCAGCTATACAGTGTAATGAACACGTTGGTGTGAATGAGCCAATGCTGCTGCCTTCATTCTCTCACTTACAAGTAGTTATGTCCTCCAAATTGTATGACAAACTTCTGGCGGTGTTACGCCATCTGCACAAATTACTCCCTGCTGATATTATAAAAGCCTGTCTCGTGTCCATGTTTGAAACATTCTTGCACGTGTTACATGCTGAAAATTCCCAGACTTCTTTTCCACTGCAATAATAGCATCATTGCACGGTCTATGCACTGTGTTGATATATGTCGTGTGCCTGCAATCCTCACTGCCTGAGATGTTTCGTTGCAAAATTATACACCGTTCCTGTGAATTTCTGGTGTTCATCGAGGGTTGCTTGTCGTTCGAATGCCCATAAACGTACCACACAAAGTTCTTGTGTGTTCATCAGTGTCTACGTCGTCATCTTCCAGTCTTTAAGAATATGATTGCTTGTGCCGTTATCAGTGTCTATAGTCTCATCTTCAGTTTTTACAGATATGATTCTTGTGTGTTATCAGTGTCTTCAATCTTCATCTCAGTTTTAGAGAATATGATCTTGTGTGTACTTATCAGTGTCTAAATCTTCATCTTCAGTCTTTAGGAATATGATTCTTGTGTGTACTTATCAGTGCCTAAGTTTTCATTCTTCAGTTTTGAAAAATATGACTGAAGTGTAGTTATCAGTGGTACTAAGTTTTCATCTTTCAGTTTTTCCAGATATGATTCTCGTGACTTATCAGTGTCTAAAGTTTTCATCTTCAGTTTTTCAGGAATATGCATTCTTGTGTGCATTTATCAGTGTCTAATTTGCATCTTCAGTTTCTACAGAATATGATTCTTGTGGTACTTTATCGATGTCAAAATTTCTATCTTTCTTTTAAATATGTCTCAGATATGTCCGGACCCAGGGGTATCCTCATCTACTTCAGATTCTCCTGCTTTTTGTTGATTTGCATGGCTTCATTGGTCACCACAAACATTTCATCGATTTCTAAAAAAAAAAAGAAGACAAAAATCAACAAAATGGGTGTGAATAGGCTGAGTCATTAGTGCTTCTGATAACATGATTGCCAAAGTGGGGGGAAAAACACAGCTGTTTGCGTATTTTCACATAAACTGACAGTCAGGAAAACTTTAGGTCAAACGCATTTAATGCAATAAAAATGGTTGACAACTCATAGTAACTGCCGTATTTTGAAAATACATGCTACTGCCCATCTGTTTTGAATAATTTAGGTTTAAACAGGATTGCAAAATTGCAAAACGTTTTGCGCTTTAAACGCCGTCGTCGTAAATGTTTTGACTAAGGCTTGTGTGTTAATGCCAGAAAAATAAGACTTGGTTTACTTCACTGAATCCCTTTGATCAGCAGTTTACCAATGTACTTGTTATGTATAATAGTAGAAATGATAATGATGATAATGGATATATGTATTTATAAATTATGGAATGCATGCATACGTAATGTTCTTCAGCATCTCAAGCTTAGACAGAACGCATTTCATAATTATGCCCATTTCAAGCTTTCAGGTTTCTTTTGTAATTTTCATTGATTTTGGAAATTATTTACATATTCGCATTAATTTAATCCCTATATTCCCCCCCCCCCTTCGACGAATTTCGCCAACCATGGCAACCGCACAAAATTTTTTGGGCCGCGTCGCTCGCTGACTTGTAACCTTAAGTTTGCGCATCTTTTGAGAACCATTTTGCGAAAATCGGACATACATTACAACACTGCCACGACTTTAGCACTCGCATGCTCAATCCCAAATTACTCAAAACGTATTTTGTGTACAAAATCAATGAAATTGTTGTTTTCAGCCAAAGTCATAAATGTAAGATTATTTTTGATTTACTGGTTGAACGCAAACTAATTTTGCTGTTTTACTGTTGCCAAAAGTGTCCCCCACAAATTTCGCCTTATCGAAAATTTATAGAAACAAAAGGACGAAAAAAACAAAAATACATAAGAATTCACACAACAATAGAAATACAAAGATTAATTCCAATTCAGCAATTTTTTTATTTTGGGAAATTCGTTAGAAATGTCAGAATGAATATTTTCACCAAAATTAGTATTATCTTACTAGCTATTGCTTACACTGTAAGTGAGTTATAGTGCAACATAAATTTTATATGCACTTCTTCATTGATAAGGCATCCACCCAGCTCGTCTGTTATCCGGACAATGCGATTACGTCATTGCCTGCATTGACACAGCCTTTATCGAGTTACACATGAAACCTGCTGGTATCAATAACAATAAATGATGTGCCACTTGTGTGTGATCTGTTGCAATTTGCTGCACGGGTGTGTGGGTGTATACTACATGTATAACTTATTACATGTATGTACCTCCCTTACTGTGAATTGTACTGGCCGTATTGGTGTCGAACTTATAACTTTGTGAAGACCCGTTTAAAAAAGTGTCAAACTTTGCTAATCTTGACATGTATCTCACAGGCGTTTGAACTTTGAATGGACAAATAAACACCCTAGACACAAAAGTTCAGACCAGATACATGTATGCCTGTCACTTAGTAAAATAGGTACACTGTACGGATAAAAATTGGCACATGAATTATTGTCGGACCCGATGAAAATTTTGTACACAGCCAGTCTATATGGGAAACTGAATGGCTTGCTCAATTGATTTTTACTTTTCTAAGCACTAAACATAATTTGACTGCAATTTTTTTCAGTGCTTCAAGTTTAGACCTTATCAGAGACACTAGTAGCATGGGGAGTCATTATAACCTGTTAGCTCCACATTTGTTTTAATGGAATATTGTTATACATGTACAATGCTTAAACAGCATGTATATAACAATATTTCCTTTCACGCCGGTTCACAGGCTAAATAAGGACAGCGCCCTCTCGTGTGGAGTGCCGGTCAGCTCACGTAGGTAAAACTGTGCCGTCAACACCGTGTTGCAGCTAGCCTTCCTTGCATGAAGTTACACTGAGTTAAAGATATTTTGTCTTTCTTAATTCACAATATCCTCATATTAATATGAGAAGTATGAAAGAACCGTGGGAATTGGTCTTTTATTATAGATGATATGAATACCGAACAAAATATTTGTCTTGCTTCTATTTAACGTAACATATTCAACGTCGGCCTCGATTAATATCCGATTATGGGTGTTTTGGAAAAGCGGTTAGTTTTTGACATATAAAATTAGATTATGCACAAATATATATCTATGCCCGAAACAATTTCATTTTTATTTCAAAAATCATTTTAAAATCAAAATATTTCTTAACCAGTGACAACAAGAAAGCATAGATTTTGAAAAATGTAAACATTGCGAAGATTTGGCGCAATGAAATTACCTTTTCACTTTTAGTGTGTTATTGATGATAATTATGATGTTGGATGATGAACTTTGAAACAGACAGTTGTCTGTTAAATTTGCAGGACTGGATGTTTATTTGAGAGAATAAAAATAATTTTTTTTTTTAAATAATTTGGTTTTCTTTATTACAAGGAATCAAGAAATTGACCTTGTCCTTTCAGTAGTGTTTACTGATGATAATTATGAATTGTTGATGATGACTTATGAAAACAGGCAGTTGCCTTAGTGAAATTGTAAATGAATATTTATTGAGTCCGTGAATGAAAAAAATATATATTTTTAATTCATTCTAGTTCTTCTTTTATCACAAGAACATGAAATAAAAAATACTTTGTCCGTTTCAATGTGCTTATTGATGATAATTATAGTTTGGATGAGCTTCTGAACATTTGTTTGCGAACTTGTAATGTAGATTTTTGAAATTAATGTTGTTCTTCTTAATGGACAAGAAATCAGAAATGTCTACTTATTCTTGAATTTTTTTTATGTGAATCGTTTGTTAAGACTGAATTTTATAATTATTTCTATGCTTGGGTTACGATTTCCCTGGGTAAATCTATTCAAAACTTCAAAATTGTGTACATTCCCAATCTGTTAACCCGTTTTTCTTCATCTCAGCGTTGCGTAGTCGATCGTTTGTTTACTACGTAATCTATTACATTTGTTCAATTTTCCCGCGAGAGGGCGCTGCCAATCGTGGTAATGGCACGGTTACGGCATTTTCAATTTAAATGCTTTTCTTAATTCATTGTTATCATTCCATTAACTCCAAGTATTCATTAAAAATATATTTTGGCAACATATATTTTTAACTATAATATTTTTTTTTCCAATCATAACGCCGTAAACAATAAACACATTTCCAAAACACGCGTTATCATAATGCGTAGATCGCAATGCCGGGTGTGATGTGGCACAGTTCCTCGGTCGGAGGTCTGGAAGAATGTGCGTAAGTGTTCATGTTTTAAATCAAGTCATTGGTTTTGAACAACAGTTCTGGTCACGATCGGATAGCCAGTTCTTGTTGTAAAGGGAAACACGTGTTAGGCCGACTTTCGTGCCAATTAATTAAAAGAAATACAACTTTGTATCGTATTCAAAACACTCATGCCACACGACACAACACGTACATGTCAATGCATTGTCAACCCTCGATATCACGCTATATTTTTTATTAAAAAATGAAAAACTCGAAAAAGAAGCGAGTATTTTCCATTGAGAACTAAATTTATTCACAGAGTAGACTGTAACACTGGAAGATGCGTATGAAGCACGGCCATTCGAGAAATGACCCCAAACATCATCATGTTTTGATCACGTCGCCAGTTCAATTTCACCGGATCAGGCCGCTCACTGTTGCTGTTAGGCATGCCGAGTCGCGCATTAGTGGAGGAATGGTTGCAAGGCAGCGCAAACACACAGATGTCGCCCTTTTAATACACGGCTATGGAGAATGAACGCGGTGATTTAAACAATGTGAGCTACAGTAGTATATGATTTCCCATGGCTACCAGTGTTCCTGATACGGTCTGAAAATTGAAAACCCTGAAAATTGCAGTATATAAAACGATCATTAAGTGCTTAAAAAAGTGAAACATTTAGAGACATTTCACTTTCCCCCATGACCGCAGTGTTGCAGAATTCCTGATCGGCTGAGGAATAAAATAATGGCCAAATTTGAAGTCTGCACATATCTGTACTGATGACAGCATAACTGTCCAAACTTTCTGCTGTTCTAGGGTTGTCTATTTGTCCATTCAAAACACTGTCAGATATGTCAGATAGCAAAGTTGACCAATTTTTTAACTGCTCTTCAACAGCTGTTATATAGCGTCTCTTAAAACCCCGCAAACCATGCTATCAACTGCGACACCCTGCTTTTCAACATCACAAAAGAGAAAATAATAAAAAATAATTTCTTTTTTTTTATGAGGACGAGTGACTCGGTCATGGTGCTTACGTGTAGTTGATTATGGACTTGGAGTCTCTCCCTCTTCCTTCGGATTCTTCTATATGCCCTGGTTGCACGGCCTGATGATGGCCAGGTTGTGCCTACGCATAACACTGAAAGTCACGTGTTGCTGCCAGTGAAGTCCGTCGCCAGTTGACTCTTTGGCGATGATCCTAGCTGTTCGTAGTGTTTTCGACACCGCGTCGCACCGCCATCTTCTTCTCCCTTCAACCACCATAATCTCTCTTCCACGTCTGGCACTGCTTGCCGTCGTCGGCCGGCCCCTCATCGCCTTCTTCTTTATGCATCGACTCGATTTTGGGTTCGTTGGAGCGCCATCGCCGTAATCACGGATTCGCTTGATCCTGAAGTGACGCGCGGCTGCGCACGGTTTGCGAACTCCTCCCGCCAACACAGTGGAACGGAGCCGCTGAAACTCCGCGGTTGTATCCTCGTCTCGACATGTATGATTTATCTTGGTGAAAATTGAGGAGCACAGTAAAAGGTGTATCAGTACAATAATAATCAGTTGCCGGTCTAGACGCTTGGATAAACATTAAACCATGGCTTGACATCTAGATTACCACTTCCCGGGGCAAGTTAAACTTTCATGTCGGGCAAGTAAACGCAATTAAGTTTAAATTTACTTGCCAATCGGGCAAGTATAACATTTTGATCCCAATTGAAAAAAAACATGTCAAAATCTTTACCAAAATGAATAAAATATGTGTGAAATTATTTGTTCACTTCATCCATCATTATTTTTTCATATACTTCATTTTATGGACTCTTAAATTCATAATCAGACCTTTTGCAAACCCGTGAGATTAACCAAACAAACTTCCTACAGTGTAGGCCCTATGTTATAAAAACTCTTAATTAGTGGTTAAAGTTAGTGAGAAATAATTAATGTTTTTTTATCATGATGGTTATTTTGGTGCGGTAAGTAACTTGTTAATTCAGGCAATTAAAATTCTGAAGTGATCATTTCACTTGCCCAAAGGGCAAGACAGAAAAAAACTAAGAAAACGTCAAATGACGTGGCGCTCATCCGGCATCTGCACATCATTATATCCGAAATATTCATTCTGTGGTACAACTTTTATACTGTCAAAGATTAAAAAGTTTGACTTGTCCGGAAGGGAACATGAATATAAAAAATTAGAGTAGAGAAAATATTAGTTATTGCCCGGAGGACATGAAAAAAATAAAATATAATAAAAAAAATAATAATAATAACTACATGGAATTATATATGTTGCACCCCTCCGGCGGCCATACTGATTTTGTGTTGGAATAAAGCAATCAATCAAACTATCAGAAATAATGGAGAGAGAAGCACTTTACTTTACAATAATGAAGTTAATATATGAGAAGCATTCAATTTTGATTGAACATTTTTGTGATTTTATTTTCGTGACTTTTGAATTTGCATAATATAGCCATAATTAAGGAATTTCGCAATTTTGTTGTACAAGTTTTGAGGCCCCCCCTAGCCCATATCAGTATAAAAATCAGAATCGAAAATTGGCCGTCAGAAATGAGGAAGAAGCAATTTCTGTTTATTTTTGGAATAAATCTGCCACTAAATTACGCATAATTAATTTAATGGAACAACAGTTAGAATTTACGTACCGAAGCTTAGCCTCTACCAGATAAAGCAAACTAAATCAAAATTAGGTTGAGAATAATGAGAAGCCATTTTTTTTTGTTCATTTTATTTGTGATTTGAATAAATTTGCATCAATTAATTATTTTAAATTGCATAATTGATTAATTATCAAAATTTTGTTGTAGAAGTCTGAAGCCCACTAGCCCTATAGAATCAAACAAACAGAACGAAAAATCGGTCAAGAAATGGGGAGAAGAAAGCATTTTTGTTTAGATTTTGCGGAATAAATTTTGCCATAAATTACATAATTAATTAATGGAGTATAACTTTCCAAAATTCTTGTACAAGTTCTAATGTCATAACTCAGCCCTACAAATAAAGCAATCACAATCAAAATCGGTTGAGAAATGAAAGGAGAAGAAGCATTTTTTTGTGATTTGAATAAATTTGCATAAATTAAGATATATAATGAATTTCACAATTCTGTGTAGAAGTTTTAAATCCCACCTTAGCCCTATTCATACTGAACAATCAGATCAATAATCGGGTTGCAGAAAATGACGAAGAAGAAACATTTCAAAACTGTGGACGGTAAGATCTGGACGGTAGGACGGACGACGACGCCACGCCATGGCATAAGCTAATCGCGGCCCTTTGGAGCCGGTATGAGCTAAAAAGCCTAGTGTGGGCCTTGACATAACTTACTGTAAGGTTCATGGAGTCGTGTGTGAAAAAAACTTTCACACACGCTGCTGGGTGGGAGTAACCCACGACCTCTGATTGACTTAGACAGGCGGTTCATAACCACTTGACCACCACGGCAAAGCCAAAAGCCAGAGTGATTAATTCTGGGCCCGGTTATCCAGAAAATTTTTGTTAGAATTGTTTGTACTTATCCAAAACTGGATAACTTCACTGCCAGTTACTAATTTTGCGTGTACAACATTTGGTCAAAACAGTTTTGTTCTCTTAAGACGAAATATTCAAAAATATATCCCTTAGGTACATTAAGTGGATTCAAGATTTTTTTAACCATCTCCTGATCAGCACACAATTTAGAGAATAGACGAGGTGTATGTGCTAACCTTATCATCTTTAAATGACATGATTCTTTACTAGGATGAAGTTCGTTCTCGGGGGGGGGGGCCTTACTATAATTGTTGATAGTATGATGCTGCGGTTGATCGAGACCCATTTTCGCCCAAATTTCCGTTCCAGAGCATTTCTCAATTTCAGGAAGTCACAGAAAAATTTTGATATTATCATTCCAGTTCCAGAGACACCCAGACTTGCCATTCCGTTTCTGATTTTTTGCTCGGCCAATTCAGCACGGTGCAGTTCCAGAGCATACCATTTTGAGGTTTTCTGAAGCCTTAGCTCCAGTTCCAGAGACCCCCATTTTTTTGTTCAAGCCCGTTCCAGAGCCCCCGATTTTCGATTTCAGTGCGGCACATAGGTATCACTTTGTAAGTCGAGTGCCCCCTCCCCCCCGGGTTCAGGTATGACACGGGATGAACATTTGATGCAAAACAGTTTTGTTTCTTGAATATGCAAACGCTAAAAATAATAGATGCTAGATTTATATAACCCTGTCCCATTCCAATGTTTTGCACATGATTGAACATATTACTAGTAGTAGCTTCTATTGCACCAGTCTATCACTAAGGGCGTTGTCGGTTAATGCAGATCATTTTTGATAAGAGGAATCATCCACCCATACATGCAAGGGGAATATATAGTGCAATACAGTAGATCTATGCTATATTACCCTTTATTTAAGTGATAAGCTAACATTTACCACAATTAAAAAAATCTCAGCTACATGATTCCCAATGCTACCAGTGTCTTTGATGAGGTCTAAAAATTGTATTTCAAAATTATTATTTAGTGCTTTAAAAAGTGAAAATCGTAAGTTGGCCGGATTCACCTCCCCATTTCTTCCCATAGATTCACTGTGTGTAGATCTAGGCTATTTTTACTCGCCCCGAGTTTTAATTGTTTGTTCATTCATATCTTGCCAGTGGCAGCATACTTTCAAACTTTTGTATTCTGGGGTGTTTATTTGTCCATTCAAACACTACTATACAGCTCAGATATCAAAGTTTGACAAATTTTTAAATTGAAGCTCCACAATGTTAGCCTATCACTTAATAAAGCTGCCTAAAGTACATGTATACTCCTCTTGGTTTATATATTCAATCATGTGTTCCAACAGCCGGCAAAAGAACCAAAACTGTTTTGTACCAACAAAAGCCTGAACTAAAGAAATCATGTACATGTAGGTAATTCATTAAAGCTGTAATTCTTTCATAAATTCATTCAGAAATGCATTTTTTTTGCCTTGGAAAAGTATCGCATGCAGTCTGATTCTCGCAGTGCATTTTCTACCGCTCCCTCGCGTGCAGGCGCAGGCCAAACTGGCTGCGCCGCACCCACACCAGTAAGGGGTGTAGTGCAAAAGATTCTGTGGAACCCCCCCCCCCCTGAACTGCAAAATAAAAGATTGGACATATTCACTTTTTTTTTTTTTTTCTTTTGTCTGCAGGCACAGACCTCTATTAAGGCACTACAATTTCACAGCGCCTTGCGCAAGACTAATCTTGTTGACTAGGGCACGTGCCACACACAGGGTCTATGGAAAAAGTAGTCTACAGCACAGATCGTTCAGACCCTGATTTGCGTAGCATGAGGAACAGGGTTTTATGCCTGTAACTATGTGACTCGATGACTCCGTCGAGTCCGGCTCAAGACCGGGACATATTGGCGCTATACTGCATGTGCCAAAGTCAAAACTGATTTTCGTATCCTAACCGGGATCCAAACGGATCTCAGGTTCCATTCGTGAGTACATATTACACATGATGTGGCTGTATATTACACACCACTTACACTAACAATACACAATTTGCACTCAATACACACTTTGCTGCCATCATATCAATAAAATTGTATCTTCTGAACAATCTAAAGAATATGATGAGAAGCAAAAATTGAAAATTGTCACTGCCACTATTATTGAACATTTCCGATGAATACCAACTTTAGCAAGCACTTTGAAAGGATGCATAGTACCCTCCCAATCTTTTAAAAAATGTATCAGTACTGTTGATCTCCAAATTTATTATTTAATTTCTTTGAGATGTTTTGGTAAGATTATGGTAACTCAAGTTTCAGACAGTTCTGTGTAGCTGAATTACACTTTTATGTATTAGTTCACCCAATCTAGCAAAATAGTTTTTCATATTACATTCCACATATATGAAGGTTTTGTTGGAATTTTGCTTATTAGAACAAGGAGGTGTTGACAAACAAGTGAAAAATGTTACGAAGTGATTGATGCTGCATTCTAAAGACACAGATACAAGGGCTTTCTGATAAACTACATGTAATTTTAAACTAAAATAACTACACTACTATCGTCTTGTAATTATTTGTAGAGTGTTATTTTTTTTTTTAATTAAATGATGTGTTGATTCATTTGAATAATTCTTTAGTAAGTAGGTCCCTACAGATACATGTACAGTCCAACCTGTCTAGAGGCCACCTCTCTGTAGCACCAACCTGTCTATAGTAGCCACTAAAATCATTCCCTTGGAGACAAATCATGTGTTAAAGAACCTGTCTATAGCAGCCACCTGTCTATAAAGGCCACATTTTGTTTCCCTTGGGTGGCCACTATAGACAGGTTTTACTGTTGTTTTGTTGTTTGTTCTAATACATTTGCACATGTGCCGGACTCGCCGGAAGCGTCGGACTAGTCGCGACTCGCTCTCGGACTCGGAGGCAGACTCGACTAGACTTGGACTCGGAAAGGCCGCGACTTATGGAACTCGGACACATCACTGGTATAGTATGTGTGCTTGTGATGAAAGAATGCACTCTTCCTGGCTGGAATTGACTAGACTGATATGCAGCTACGCATAATTCTTGAATAGTGTGGAATGTTCACAGGCAGAAATAGTTTCCCCTGGCTGTGATCAACGCCATTATTCTTGGAAATGCCATTGATTGGGCTCTGGATGCTAAACAAGATTTTGTTGTTGGTTGTTTTTTTTTTGGGGGGTGGGGGGTGGGGAGTCAAATAAAATAGAAGTACTGAAGTCACATAGTACTGACTTTTGAGAAACAAAGGCTCAAAGTTTTCAAATTTGTCTACAGCCCAGAAGTGACCCCCATATCTCACCAATAATTGTGCACAAAATACAGTATAAATTATGTTTGTCTTAATCATTGAACTAGTCAAGTAATTTGAGATACTTTTTGAAGAAATTAGACTAGGTTAAAATTGACCCCAGTTGACCCCTCCCTGACCCCTACTAAGAAGGTCAACTTGACCAAAATTTTGTCAAAAAAATTCCAGCCATCTATAACGGCTTCAAAACAATCACTAACTCAATTTCGTCAAAATGTGACTTGTACTTCTTATTCGGCACTCTTTCAATTTAGATCTTGGCTGCACTGTCTGTGCGACCTGTCAATGGCTGCCACTCGTAGGAAACCCCCTACCATAGGGGATTTGGGCTATTGTTATTTTATTATGTTGATCTCACCCTTTGATTATTTCTGTATTATCGTAAAGTTTCCTTACAGCGCTTAGAAACGTAGTATTAAAGCGCGTTATAAATGCTACTTATTATATTATTATTACTGTAGTTAATCCTACAGGAGAAATGACCTTCTGTAGGGGAAACGTAAAGGGGTTTGATGATTTGTAGGGAATGTAGGGATTTTGACAATTTCAGAAATATTCTTAAATTTTTAAAGGAAATCCAATTATATTTCACCCATTTCGTTCCATCTCCGGCGAAGAAATTATCAATAATTTTGCCTTTTCTAAGGTTATTTTAGGGGATAGTCGATTTGTAGGAGAAAACATAGTTTAATTCGTATGGGAGAAATATGGTTACGTTAAGCGTAGGGGAAAAGTGGTGTCCGTAGGGGGAAATAAACATGCAGCGTAGGGGGCCAAATCGAAATTTTGAGTGCAGCCCCTGACCCGTCAATGAGATATAATGATGAACACTTCATCTGGAATATCTGCTACACTCTCGCATGAGGTATCAGTTGGATAAACATTTATCATCTGGGATGCCATAATATTGAGTGAATGACTGGCCAGATATCTATCATGTTCAAGATGTGATCAAACAGAGTATAATACCCCGGGGGGGGGGGACCTCAGTATAATTGTGTGATACGTATGTGCCCGGTTGAGACCCCCATTTCAGCCAAATTTCCATTCCAGAGCAATCTCAATTTCAGAAGTCACAGAATTGTTTTTTTTTCCAGTTCCAGAGTCCCCAAATTTGCCATTTCGCTCTAATATTTTCGCGGCACGGCCGAGCTAGTGCATTGCCTTTTCAGCACGCCGCGCCGGAAACTTCGCCCGATGCATTCCAGAGCATAGCATTTTCAGGTTTTCTGGAAGCCCTAGCTCCACGTTCGAGACCCCATTTTTTTGCTCAAGCCCGTTTCACGAGCCCCGATTTTCTAA
>JZLH01S0078607.1:17179-28262 GCA_001188425.1 Eucidaris tribuloides | reverse complement strand
CCAAATATGTACAAAATGCTCGTTATCAGATATTATCATTTTTTTTTTTACATTTTTGGTACTTTATTGGTATTATGAAATGTATCCTCTTCAATAAAAATGTATAAAACATTTGAAATTCAAAGTGATTTTTCTCAAAATAGCTATTTTCAAGATATAACGTTTTACCATCTTACGGCTCCGGTGTATCGGGTTACACGCCTTTGTCGGAATAATTGATTTCTATCATTGCAGCGCGAACATCCCTTGATTGATTCTCTTACCGTTCAAGGTGACTCGAAGGGGTCATCACGTATAGTGATCGATACAAATCAATTCAAACTGGTGATGTCACAATGACGTCACTATTGTCATGGCCGTGAAAATGATTACGGGTGTCATGTTCCATGAAGACTGTTTTATAATGATAATGTGGTGAACTGAACTAGTTTTCCAAGAGTGGTGGCGATAATGTAGAAATGCTGTGGACTGCATAGGCGTACCCGGGATTTTTGAAAGGAGGCCTGTTGCATAGGCCTATGCACTATTTTTTTTTAGATGGATGACAACAACTTTACGAACCCCCCCCCCCTAAAAAAAAAAAAAAAAAAACGAAATAATCAATCCCGAAAGAAGAACCCCTGCTGGAAAGCACACAGTGTCCTACAGTGTGTTCACATTGTGTTCACATAGTCGGCTATGTGAAAACGCCCGAATTTAACAGTGGGAAAATGATTTCACAGTGTGGTGAGGTTTTCCACAGAATGTTCACCTAATGATGTTCCCTTCTACACTGTGAATTGATGATTCACAATGTTGAAACGCTCGAAGTTAACACAGTGAAGAGATTTCACACTGTGTTCACAATGTGTTCACACTGTGTTTTACATTATGTTTCAAACTGTGTTCTTTTCAACAGGGATGTTCTATGGTACAAATCCATGTAACAAGCAAAAAAAAAGTAGTCATCATATCCACAAATGAGAGTCTTCCATGCTGTAAGATAAACAATGTTCTATGGTGCAAATCGATCCGGCACCGAAGAATAAAAAGGTCTTAAAAAGTCCACATCAAAGCTGTTCTCATTTTCCTTCACCTATTTTTTTTCTACATGTATAGGGGCTGTTTTGAAGATTAATTTTTGCAAACCGGTTTGAACCCCAGGGGGCATTGTCATACAAGATGTACACCATGCGTGCGTTTGGACTTTCAAAATGGACCCTAAGCAAGTAATTATTTGTAGATCTCAGAGTACCCTGAACAATTATTCATGTCTGAAAAGATACCCTTTTAAAGTAAACCTTCTGTCAAATAAAAAGTATACCCTTTCCCCCGATTTGTTTGCGATTTCGATACCCTTTTCACTGTACGCGCGTACATCGCCCGACAGTAAAAAAAACAACAACAATAACCCTTTTTACGTGTTTTTCCACACACGCTTGGTGTACACCTTGCAATGACAGTGGACAGTGGACAGTGGACATTTAGGGTGTTCACCCCCCCCCCCGGGGGGGTGAACACCCTAAATGTCCTCTTGGTACACCTATAAACTTTCGGATATATTGATACAAAATCATCTTATCTGATCTCCCAAGACTAAACTACGGCTTTAAACATTTTCTCGGAATGTAATGGGTTAATGAGAGATTAGATCGGATGATTGAGGCGTACAGCTATCTGAGTCGTCGCACAGATTTAGCTTTAATCCACGTGAGATCCTCCCTATCAAATCAGGGCAGATAAAAACGAGATGCGATCTGACAAGGCATAAAATCGACGTCAGAGGGAATTGCGGATAAGGGTTATTTCACGCGACAGTTGCGGTTGCACGGACTGGGATATGGGGATGCCTAGAATGAGACGGTTAGCAGGCTCGACTTAAAATAGAACTCGTATTCAGTTTTTCCGTTGTGAATGTGAATCTTAAATCATCCAAGAAGTAAAACAAATTATGCAAAACAAAAAACACCCACTTTTTAGAAACTATACGTATTATGCGATCTGGTAAAAGACTACGCTCGATGATGAACTTCGGAACATACTGTTTTTTTAATTCCTTCGATCCTTCTTCGATCCACTTTTATAATCAAATAATAAGGTTGTGTGATTCCCCTATTTTTTTTTAGAGTATCCAGTATTTCGTTTTTACTATCAGTTCATTTCACAATAATGCTTGAAAAAAATAATCAAATTGTATGTTTCTTTTTCAATATTTTCACAAGTTATATATGAAGAGCTTAGTTCCAAAAGGCGCTAAATCCATTTTCACCAAAAATGAGTTATTAACATCAGCACATTCGATACCTCCTTATCTTGTTACAGTCCAAAATTGAGGGTCAAATTATACGAGCACGTACGAAATATCTCGGGTTATAGTTTATTTTCCATAGACGCGTGTACAAACTCGGTCAAAAAAATGCAGTTTTCTCCGAAGTTACTAAAGTGGATTTAGCGCCTTTTGGAACTAAGCTCTTCATATGTCCAATGTGTGCATAACGAATTTCTTGGTGGACAATAAAAATCTAATCTAAATTTGAACCTGAATCTGAATCTAAATTAAGACCTCAGATTGAAATATTTTCAAAGGTGTCAATTGACTATGTTTCTGCTACAGTATTTGTTTGTTGTTGTTATTTTGGTTTAACCTTTACTTCTGAACCTATTGCTTTGGGTGTGTCTGTCACAGGCTTTGGTTTATTGGTATTCGCTTTCTGGGATGGCGCCTTTTTTCAGTGAGTCATGTATCCAAATTTCATCCCTTACTCATTAAAAAATGACTTGTGCTGTATTGTATTTCTGTTACATATAATTATTCAGTGTACCGATTTTAAAGGTAAATGACATGATTGGTCGTAGTCCTCAACTTGGGGTAAAAACTATTGTAGAATCAAGTAAACTATGCAGGGATTCTACTTTGAGTTTTTTTTTTTTTAGTCAACAGTTGACTCAATTTAAAATAATGTCCATCAGTATGCCTTGTAACAGACAAATTTGTAGTGTAGCCTTTTGTGGGGATTAAAGGTAAATGACATGATTGGGGGTAGTCCTCAACTTGGGCTGAAACTACTCTAGAATCAAGTAAACTATGCAAGGATTCTCCTATGAAAATCTTGTAGTCAAACGTTGACTCATTCTAAAATAAACAATGTCAATATCACTCGTAACACGGAAACCTGCTATGTGGCTCTCTGTGGGGCTTATTTTTATCGTCCCCGGATAAAATTAAGATACTCCTATGTTTATGCTTGATTCTCCTTAAGTAAATAAATTACAGACAAATCCTCCCAGGTGGGAGATCCACTCCTGCTAGTGTATAGTTGGTATAATTATATTTTAACTCATTTGGTTCTTGAGGAATATTCAAGTGTTCCCAATCATGTCACTAACCTTTAATGAGTAAATATCACACTTCTTTGTTTTTCTTCAAATCTATCGTGATCCTATAAAATCAAACTGCTGGCCTGTTCATGCTTGATTTTCCTTGAGTACACAAACTCAAGACAAATCCTTCTAGCCAGGAGATCCACTCCAGCTGCTGTACATTTGGTTTATCTTTTAACCAGTTTGGTTCTAAAGGCATTTTTTTTATTTCTCCCAATTATGTCACTGAGCTTTAAAATGAAGAAAATGAATGTGTAATTATAATAACAAAACAACAAAAACAGTGATTAAGTTGGTTTCATACAGGAAAGTAAATAATTAAGATATATCCACAGGTAGCATTTTGTACACGATAGTAGCTCGTACAGACGGGAAATTATGCAAGAAATATGCATTTGTATTAAAACAACATGGAGTATCAAGGACCATATTGTATCATGGACGGATGACATTAGAATGAAATATTATGTTTATAAACCAATTCGATTGCCAACACCCAAAAACATAAAGGAACTGATTTTTGGCAGAATTAAGCCGACACAAACCAATGTATACCGAGAGTCGTCACTTTAAGAACACATCTACAGCAGAAGCGCACAATCATATTCCAATATGTTTGAATTATTAATATTGAGCTTTAACATGAAAAAATCAGACGACGAGAGACATATTTGGAAGAATTTTATGTTATAATGACTAAAAGCGCCAACATTTGTGCATGTTGGTAATTTTAGAATAGTATAACGCATGTTTGTTATTAGATCAGTTCAAACATGAACAATGTTGTTTGGAAATCCTAGCCACTTTTATGGCTTTATCGTGACTTGTTCACATCCAAAAATTTCAAGCGTGTTCCTTTTGATCACGCAATGTTTGGCGAACAGTACGTTTTGAAGAATTATTAAAACAGACGGCGAGAAAATGGCACGATTTGTTGTGTGCGCGCGCATGACGCGGTTTTCCTCTTGTCGTCTGCGATTTCTTTGAGGCTGCAGAAAATGTAAATGCCAATAAATGCGACGCGTGTGGTCTAGAATACGAATTCAAACTTCCAGAATACCAACTTCAAACAACCTTCTCCATATTTCCTTCTGCACACACAGCCGGGATGAGATTCAACAGAAGGAAATTTTGAGAGGGAAAATGGAGTTCCACTCTTATTGTCTGGATATGGCACGATTGGTAAACACTGAATCATCATGGTACACGACGCAAGCCATCATCGTTTGGTGTCTACTGTCTACAAGGCGAATGAGGTGTTCCGTTTTCCACGTTTGACATGTTTCTTATGGATGACTAAATAGTACACAGTTGTGATGTTGGGCTCGTAAATTATCGATAGCGGGCTAATTATTGATGGATACGCATCTGAATGGATACTCTCTCCAGCACTCTTCAACAACTCAGAAAACACGTAATGAGGGAAGTAAATGGACAGTGAGTAAGCAGAACATTTTGATCTACTACATGTTGGAGGGGAAGAGATAGGAGATCTACCATATATAGATGCAACAGCTATGATTTCCAAGTCAAGTTCTGGCCTATACTTACATCCCTGAATAAGAGAAGTAACTCGTATGGTTTGAAAATGAATCCAGCAAAGATGGAAGTTATGGCAGTGACTAAAGAGGAGGGTCGAAATGATGAAAGAGTTCGTATTGATGACTCAATACTGGAGAAGGTTGATCATTTCAAGTACCTAAGGGTGAGAATTCAGCAAGACAGTGACAACATCAGGGAAGTCAAAAGTGGAGAAGCTGTGGATTGAAGGCACTGAATGGCATGAAAAAAACCTGTGGCCAAATTACAGACAAATAAGAGACGAAACCCAGCCAAAAGGTAGCAAAAATATGGGACCCATCTGGAACCATGTGTGGCAAAAATCGCCTCATTTGGTACCATTGGACGCTCCATATGGTGTCCAGATGGGCCAACATGGGAGACCAGATGCCCCATATTTGGTACCCATATTGCATTTGACCGTGGGCCCATCTGGGCCCCATCTGGGATATGTGGGTTTCGTGTGGGCTTCATGTGCGGCTGTGCGACAAAGGGCCCATTATAGAGACAAGATGAACCATCTTGGTTCCAGACGGTTCATCTGGGAATCTCTGGGCCCAGATGACTCTGGGACCCGGGAAGCATTTCTCTTTTTATTTTGACGGATTTTGACGGCATTTTGTCGTCGTTATTGAAGTCTTTAAGACGTCTTAAAACTTCGTGTAATTACTTCAATATAATTTTAAAAAAATAAATATACTATATTAAGCGCTGCATTATCAAGATTATGAAGATATCTTAATTATTATAGATCTATCTAATCCTACTCTAACACTAACCCTAACCTATTTTCTAACTTTCCAAATTCCTAACCGCTACCCTAATTACTGCATGTTTGCACCAGTATGATATATCACAAGTTTTTAAAGGTTAACAAATTTCTGTTACAGTGACTATTAGTATTTCTTTTTGTTTGATAGAGGGTGATAGTAACCCATATGAATACAACTAGAGTCATAGAACGGGTCTTTGTCATGTTTTGTTGCATTGTTAAGAATTATCATGAATTATTTTTTTTTAAATGTATGCGGAAATATTGCTAAGACTGTAATACACTTACCTATCATGCAATATAGGCTATGAATTACATTAGGCATTTTGAAGAGACACGTAAAACGTTAGTTGTATTTCCCGCGAGCTGCATTATTATTCCATTACTTACACCGTATTGGACTACAGTGGAGGTGACTTCGGGGGGCAGGGTAGCCTATTAAAAACTCCGCCCAATTTAAGACCCTCCTAACTTTGATTAATTGATTAATTGATTTGATTAGTTGACGCACCTATTCTGGGGGCATGCCCCCACAATTTATTACATGATCAATTACCATTTGTAGGTTGGAATTACTAATAATTTCATTAGATTCCCTATCGATTTGCTTATGTTTGTTTGTGTGTGGTTGTGTGTGTTTTGTGTTGTGTCGTGTGTGTGTTGTGCGTGATGTGTGTGTGTGTGTGGTTGTGTGTGTGTGTGTGTGGTGCTGTGTGTGTGTGTGTGTGATCTTGTTTAATCACAGCAATTAAGACCGACCCAATAAGCAAATCAAGAATCCAATTACCAACTTGCGGCTTGACTCGGGCGGACATTGCATGACTCGATTAATTACTAATTAATTTTTAATAAACCATGGATTTGAAACACATCTGGGTTGCCATTTTGGGATCCATTTGTCGATGTCCCATCGGCGCCCCATGCAGGGCATTATGGTAATTTTTGCATAGTTGGCATAGCCATATGGGTTCATGTGGGACCATATGTTGTTATGTCTGTGAGCCTTGCCAGAACACACATATGGGACCCATGTGGGGGCCCATGTTGTTGTTGTTCTGGGATGATTACTATTCGAATTGCCCATATGTGCCCACGTGGTCCATTGTGGGCTATGGGTGCCCGACCAGGCCAGATAGAACCCAGATGAGGTCCCATATGTTCTGCTACCTGGAAGATTCTTTATAGCCTGCATTTTGTTCATTGGAACTTACGCCTGCGAAACTTGGGTTCCACGGAAGGCAGATGAGCAAAGAATCTCTGCGTTTGAAAATAAATCTTATTGCAAGGTTTCGAGGGTTCCCGGGGGGAGCAGCGAACAAAAGAGGACACCTGGAATGCGCTTAATGTACCTAGTGATTGGCTGCTGCACTAACGTAGTGAAGAAGCAAAAGCTATGATATTTTGAACATATTATGAGACCTGATGGGGTGGAAAATAGAGTCCTTGTTGCCCACAGTACTGGGAATCGTAATAGTTGGATGCCAAGATGTAGATACGGCAGAACAGTTAGGAAGGCGTCTGGTTCTACAGAGAATGCAACTGGAATTACTCCAAAAAAACCATTTGTTACCATGCAGTCGTAAGGAGAGCTACACTCTGATAAGAGTATGCTGCGACGACGACAACGAAGCATTCAAATCAGAACACCCACTTTACTCAAGCAAATGAAAATAATGATACTTATCTCGCTTCAAGAACCGGTGAAGAATTGCCTACATATTTCTGTTTATATTTTGTATAATCATAATTGACGAATTACTATCATGTAAAACATGACGTTAATATTTTATTTCATTATTGGGTTCCATGTTGTTTGGTTTTGTTAGTCATTGTTTCTAAATCTTTGCCTCAGGGACAAATTTGAATAACATTTGTATAGTTTTATGACACATATCACATTACAACAATAAATTCAAAGATCGTGTCGTTGATTTTCATGACGCCTAAAGCGTAATGTGAATAATATCGTGTCATAATCTCTCCCTATTTCTCTCTCAGGGGGATGACAGGATGTACTGTAATGGAATTCTGACCTACATATTTTTGCTGAGATTTGAGGAGAACAAATGTAATCAAGTTTAGTTTACAAATAGTGTTTTAACAATAGGTAAAGAACTCTGAGAAGACGGCATTAACACCTGCGGTGTGACAGAAAAGAAAGAAATATATACCTACAAGTTTAAGTTTACCCTTGTTTTTGTTCAGACACTTCTCTTACTGTTCTTATTTTCAAGGGGGTGGGGTAAGTTTTGATCATTGCGATGCATTATAATTTTAATAGTAAATGCGATTATCCAGAGAGATTTTGCAAGTGCAACTTGTATAAATACACGTATAATATGTATTCAAATCTATAAATTAGGGTACCAAAAATCTAATCTTCTGTGGATAAGAAATTCCTATCTAAAAGAAATTCCAGAGAGATTTTACAAGTGCAGTATGTGTAATTAGACGTGAAATATATATATATCAAAATCTATACACTAGTTACAAAAATCTAATCTTCCGTGTAAAACGCCTCCTAATGCGATGTTCGTCGCCTGTAAGGAATTGTGTTGTTCGACAATTCACACTTGCTCATCACCTCAAAACCAAGAAACGCATTACCCGCAGCATATGTGTTAAAATCGTGCAAGCGTAAAGCCATTTGCCAGAATATCCCGTCTACTCGCGCGTCAGCATCTGCTGAAATGCCTGCTCCCCTGGGTGCGATACAATGATTGAAATACATAAGACATTAATGACTTGAGTGACTCGAGGGAGCTATCAGCATTTATCATCAACGAGTCTTGGCCTATGGAGTGTTCACGCTGGTTATTCGTCTCTCTCCGTCTTACTCCGTTTCTTCCCCACTCTCTCCATCTTTCTCCTCCTTTCTCCGTCTCTTTCCCCTTCTCTCCGCCTTTCTCTGCCTCTTCTCCTCTCTCTATGTGCGCTGAGTGTCTAGATTAATGGATATGTAAGTGGTGCACTACAATGAGGACGTGTAGTATGATAACATCAGAATTATATGTTTGTCGATATCGCCACACCAGCATTGGAGAATGCTTTTCGTTATATGTATTGCATATTGTGTGAAGAGAGAGAAAGGAAGGTGAATAAATAGTATGAATGAATACGAAATGTGAGAAGTATGCACAGTATAGATATAGCACTAGCTAGCTAGCTAGCAAGATACATGTAGATATAGACAGATTGATAGATAGATTTACTGATAGAAAAATAAATTGATAAATTGACTGAGTAACTGATAGAAAGATAAATTGATAAGTTGATTGTTTGATTGATTGATTGATTGATTGATTGATTGATTGATTGATTGATTGATTGATTGATTGATTGATTATTGATTGAGTGATTGATTGATCGATTGATTGGTGAATGGGTAGATGGATAGATAGATAGATAGATAGATAGATAGATGGATTAAGATTAATTGATTGATTGAAAGATAGACAGATTGATTGGTTGATTGATTGATTGATTGATTGATTGACTGATTGATTGATTGATTGATTGATCGATTGATTGGTGAATGGGTAGATGGATAGATAGATAGATAAATAGATAGATACATGTAGATAGATAGATGGATTAAGATTAATTGAATGATTGAAAGATAGACAGATTGATTGGTTGATTGATTGATTGATTGATTGACTGATTGATTGATTGACTGATTGATTGATTGATTGATTGATTGATTGATTGATTGATTGATTGATTGATTGATTGATATTGATTGAATAGTAGAGGGTAGCATTCTGAATGAATGAAAAACCCACATGTTTACTCCAAAGTCAGTCTAACTCACTCTTTTCTATAATGTACTCCGTTAAGAGTGAACATTTCCACTCATTTTTAGAGAGTATAACGCAAAACAAGATATTTCTTATAGCACTGGCGGCCAGTATATCGACAACATATTTTATTAGAAACCGGATAAGATGATGCCCATAGCCTAATTCCAAATCCGCACAACATTTTCCTTTCAGCAGTTTATCTCTTGCGTATTATCAAACATTCGACCTTTAGTTTGGAACACTTTAACTCCCATCATACCTCCAACCACTACATTATTCAGCGACATTTGCTATTTATGACTCCTATATCGCAGCATTATACCTTTGAGAATCGCAGTCTCGAAGTAATCACCATTATAATGAGTTCCGTTCCCTTCATATTTGCGAGCGAACCTGGGGCTATTAAGTATTCTTAATGTTCAATGCCCCGTTAAAACATTTACCTAAGTACCCAATCAAATCCGTCTAGGACAGTCTAAATACGATAATAAGAACACGCAACGACCTGAAATGCTGACGTGAACCTTAATTATCCTAATTTTAGCGCAGTTATTTTAGCAAAATTGTCTATACCCTGCAGGATTGTGGGTATATAGAAGTGTGCGAACAATTATTGGGCAATTTATAACTAATATCAGATCCGAGAATGCATATTTCGTAAGTTGACATTTGAAATATTTTTATCTAAATACTCTATACTGTAAATCTGTGTTTAGTGAGAAGCCTAAACGCCTTTCTAAACGCATTCTTGCCATCACTTTGTAAACATGTTTAGAGTCTAAACGTTGTGTGTCCAATCACTTAACATCGGTGTCCAATTTCTAAACACTAGGTGTTAATCAAAACATACATTTTCTAAACACTTTGATAACTTTGCTATCTTTGCTATCACTTTCTATACATTATAATGTTCAATTGCTTAACACGCTTTTTACCAGGGTAAATGTGTTTTAACTCGGTAGTCCGTTGTTATAATATAGCAATTTTCACGCATTCCTGTGCACCATGTGTGTATAAACACAGGGATGTGCACGGTATATAGTCACAGGCTGTGAACAACAGGGATACTTTATTCTGCTAACCACTTTAGAAGAACATTCGACCAATATGTTTTTAGGTTCCTTATTGGTACGCCAGACACCTTGCAATGACGATGCATCATTAGTTTTGATTTTACTGTTTTGTTTCGGGTTTTTTTTTCTTCTCTCTCTCTCTCTCTTTCTTCCTGTTTAGTTTATTACAATTTCACTGCGCACAGCCTTCTGTTTCGCTTCGTGCCTCATCCGTCCTCCAGGATTTATTTTACACCTTGATACACTTAAAACAAATTTAGAAATAGAATTCAACCAGTTGATTTTAATTACGTAAGGAGGCCCACAAGTTGTACAAACATAGCTTCTTAGTAGGCCCCTCCTATTTCAATTCATAAAGATGTATTATCAATAATAAACATAAACAATGTGGACGTTCAAGTTGTATGTATTGCTTTATATCATTTCTGATTGTACGAGGGGCGTTCAATAAGTAATGCCCCTGACCCACTTCCAGTTGTTTGATCTAGCTGAAATTTTGCATGTGCAATTATTTA
>JZLH01S0078607.1:2338-14350 GCA_001188425.1 Eucidaris tribuloides | reverse complement strand
GCGGATTAGTCGCTGCATTTACAAATTTCTTGTGTTACCATATTGCTAGCTTTGGCTCTTTTAAAAGCGGCTGCTTGCTTGAGAAATGTATTATGTGCAACTCCACCGCATAAGAGTATGACTTGAGTTTCTTACAGTGCTATGGATGTATATTATAATACATGGTGAGTGAGACAAGATCATAGAGGATTGTATAAAATCGGACATCGTGGTTTGAATATCAACCTGTTTGACTCATAATGCTCGAAATAATTAATGATAACAAATTGTTGAGAACTGAGAAGATCCTCAGTTCAATACTATACTATCCACATTTTCTCGATTCCAATGTGTCCTTTTGAATATGCGGTTTAAACCAATATTCATCGCATTGCAATGGAACACAGGAAAAAGTGTACCATTATGAATGAGTTCGTATCAAACCGGATCGAATGTGATACTTACAAAATAATACCCTTCAGTGGCGGGGGGGGGGCCTGAATAGTATACCCACACAACATCAAAAAAGGGAAAGGGAAGACGGGATATGAATAAACCAGATTAGCTTATTTATATGTAGTTTTGCTTGTCAGGTCAAAATGCCATATACCACCATACGGACCTGTTCAATGCTCCTAATTCCTTTGAAAAGCCACATTGAAACAACTGCGGTGTTAAATTTAACACTAAGGGTGTTGCACAATATGAAAACAGGGAAGTCTTGATTTTTCAACATTCTTGGTGTTAAAGCCAATGCTCTTGGTGTTTGAAATAATTCATTTGGTGTTAAAATAACAAACGTTGTGTTAAAATTCTACACTGTCTGGTATCAATTATGCTGCACCATGGGTGTTAAATTCAACACCCCAGTTGAAGCAGTGCATTTACAACATGAATTTATAAATCGAATAAATCAATAGTGAATGTTTAAATACAACAGTAGTACATGAACCTGCACTGACTACATACGTTTGATGGACAGGTTTGGAAATCAAGTTACCTCCCATGCGAATAGGTATTTCGATAATCTGTGCCCTTAATCTGCCAGCCTGTGATTTGTGTACTCGGTGAGCATTTGGTTGAGTGAACTGTTTGTCATTAGCGAAATGAGCCCGAAGAATATACTATCATGAAAACTGGAATTGAAAGGTCATTGGCAAGATTGGAAAAAGCAAAACAAATACCCCAAGAACCAAATAGGTTGAAACACATTGTGTACAGAAGCTGGAGTGTATCTCCTGGCTGGAAGGATTTGTCTTAAACGTGTTTACTTGTGGAGAAATAAACGTTCATTTACCAGTATTGAATTAAAGCTCAGTGACATGATTGTGAGAAATAAAAAAAAATGCCTTTAGAACCGAACTGGTTGAAAGATGAACCAAAATGTACACCGGCTGGAGTGTAACTCCTGGCTGGAAGTATTTGTCTTGAGTTTGTTTACTTCAGGAGAATCAAGCATGAACAGGCCAGCAGTTTAATTTCATCGGGGCACGATAGATTTAATCCCCATAGAAGGCTACACCTCAAATTTGTCTGTTACAAGGCATACTTATGGACATTATTTTAAAATGAGTCAACTTTCGACTACAAAATTTTCACAGTAGAATCCCTGCATCGTTTACTTGATTCTAGAATAGTTTTTACCCAAAGTTGAGGACTACCCCCAATCATGTCATTTACCTTAAAGATGGTGCTCTGATGGAAATTCGTAAGCTACACAACAAATACGCCTGTCACAATGAGTACTGATAGTGATTATTTAAAAAGTACTAGACATCTGACCATGAAATTTAAACAGCGGAAGCCTTGAAAAGTGTACTTGATTTTAGAGTAGTTTTATCCTAAAGTATGGACTTCTCATGATCCTAATAATCCGATTAATACTAACATACAATGATCTATAGACAGTAAGTCAGTCGATTACATGGTGAGAGTATATGACAAAAACTAACTAAATAAATATAAGTATACATTTTAGATACTTACAGTGACAGAAGAGTACATAACCTAATAAGACACATGTTGAACAAAGAAAGGTAAGAATGATTTGGCATGGATCTGAACCAAATATTATACATTCATTAGTATTATCATTATTGATTCGCCATCATTTCAGATGACAATAACTAGAAAGGCGAATTTAATCACGGGACCTCCGGCTTCTATCCGAGTGCCGGGGTAATGGGGATGGACTGCCACGGCGTGGATTCGAACCACGGACCTCCAGGTCTGGAAGCAGAAGTCTTATTCACTAAGCCATTACTATCTAATTTGGGCTAAATATGCCAAAATACGAGCTTTTTTTGTGTACTATGCCATATGCATTACTTGGTACACATGTTAACATTATACTGTGTAGTTTACGATCTACCTTAGATGTCTATTTAACGCTATGGCTTGACAAATCCGCTTTAAAAAAATCTGTAGAAATTTGTTTCCATTGATTTCCCAGTTCCAACATGAAAATCGTGTGAGTCAGAAACAGAAGCCGAGGAAAGGCCCGTCCGCCTTCCTGTATTATGGAGCAGAATGATCCATTGAAGTTAAACATTAATAAGAATTGTTTTTATTAGTTTTAACTTGGTTTGTTAAATTTCAAGTTGTACACCCTTGTAATGTTAAAACCTTTGGAATTTTGCGGATGATGTGGGGTTGTCAGTTATTGTTTTTATGTTTTCTGTATATTTTTATTTTTATATCTTATTTGTTCTTTAATGTAGTATGTGCACTTATCAATATGTGAGTTTGCTCTGTTATTGTTCTGGATATTGTCTGTGCATATTTTACATATATTTTTTAAACTTGTTCTTCATTGTTGTATGCAAAAATTCCTTTGTAACATTGTAGTTATAACCTTTGTGAAAAAAAAAAGAATTTTGGAGCTGATTGAGGGCTTTTGTTCCGTAAATAAATACAATACACACAAACACACATGCCGAAAACTGTTTTTATTGTCTTCTGATACGACTATCACAGTATGATGTAAATTATGTATCGTAAAGTTAACCGGGTATTGCGATTATATTAACAAACATGTTCGATTTCAGTAATATCGGCTAATAAGCGGAAGGGCGTTATTGCTATATACTTTGTAGTAATGCCACTCTTCTGGCTCTCGTATATTCCAATTGCAGTACCCTAGAATATGGGTATGAAATCTATATTTCAGAATTAAAAGCAAGGTTCACCCTGACGTCAAGTTGGTTTTAATAAAAGCAGAACAATGAGAGAAACATATTAACGAAGGTTTGACGAAAATCCATCAAAGAATAACAGAGTTATGGAATTTTAAAGTTTTAAATTTTTGACGTCACATGCGAGCAGCTCCCCATATGTCATGTGTTATAAATTACATAAAGTGCCATTTTCTCAGAAACTTGAAAATGATTTTACCTGTGCACTCACTATATTATCAATAACATTATTTCATACAGGCTCCTATAAAAAAAAAACCCATTCAATTATTATGAACCATTACAAAATGGCAATTTATGGAATCTATATTACATGACATAATGGGGGGGGGGGCTGCTCGCATATGACGTCACAAAATTGAAGCTTTGAAACTTCATAACTCTGTTATTCTTTGGTGGATTTTCGCCAAACTTTCATTAATATGTTTCTCTCATTGTTCTGCGTTTATCAAAACCAACTTGACGTCAGGGTGAACCTTGCCTTTAAGGGGTTTCTTTTAGCAATTCGAGCAGTTTCATTCATTCACTCCCATGGAAATATACACTTCTCGCAATATATCAGTAACGGCTTGCGAGATAGGCATGAAATCACATGACTTTGACGTCATTTCTCTGCTACATCAAGGTATCATTGGCACTGACTTTAACTTTTTTGTGCATATTTCAGCAAAATGAAATATTAAAACTTGGTAATCGCGGAAATTGACTTGGGAATTATTAATCTTATCGTATATAGCACTATGATATTCCTTTACGCAATTGATCTGGTAATCTGTCATTTACTGCTTCAAATTCATGTCGGGGTGCATGTTAATAATCTGTACGTGACAATCTTTACACTGATCGTGTATGACAAATGTAGATATCATTTTTCCCGCGCAGGATTTCAAGTCCTCTTCCGACTAAACTGACAAGAAATCTTGTGTTTGTAAGAAAATGTCACGTTCAGGTACATCTCGTGTCAAAACAGACAAGATCACGCTCATGATTAATTCATAATAATTCTCGGAGCTGTTCGTCACACTGCATTGTATCAGTTATCTGCCACAGGACTTAAAGTATTACTCTCATCTCGCGAAAAAAAAACATATTTTGATGATCATTTAGTGGTTAATATACCTGTCATCCTTCTAGAATATCATGACAGGCTAACCTTTCGTTTCATTTACACCGAACTTTATTATATCTCGTGGAGTGATTGTATTGACTTTCTCGATTGATTTTTTTAAGTGAGTTGCGGTCAACGACCTTGTTTTACAAGAGCCGTTCTGTTAACGAACAGACGTTATTTGTTTTCAATGAGGACCTGTAGATGTATTGCCGATCCAATGCCCCGAAGTGAATGGCGAAGTTCACAGTGCATGTTTTTTGTGAAGGTATGTATGTATGTATGTATGTATGTATGTATGTATGTATGTATGTATGTATGTATGTTTGTGTTTTTTTTGCACGAGGGATCTTATGGGAATTAAACAATAGAAGGTAGATGCCAGTTTTCGATCTTGTGGGGGAGGGAAATAGGAAGAACAACGAGGTACTCTACAGATCAGTCGGCGTGAGTGTGTGTATGTGTATGTATACATGTATGTGTTTATATTTGTGTGTATACTTGTGTGTATGTATGTCTGTTTGTTAGCGTGTCCACAATGTAGCATCGTGACTCCCGTCTAGGTTAGATGTAAACGTACTGATTAATGCAGGATTTGCTGCAATTGTAGAAGGATTTTGTTGTCTTATGATTTGCCTATGTGATTGTATGGTGTGTGTGCGTGTGTGTGTGTGTGTGTGTGTGTGTGTGTGTGTGTGTGTGTGTGTGTGTGTGTGTGTGTGTGTGTGTGTGTGTGTGTGTGTGTGTGTGTGTGTGTGTGTGTGTGTGTGTGTGTGTCTCTTCTCTTTTAACGACAGTTACGGATTTACCACCAATAAAATTCATCAACAGGACATTTGGCCCCACCCCCGCATTGTCCCCTAGTTATAATTTTATTGGGGGATTCGACTGATAAGCCTTTTTATTTTATTGCTTGTCACATTGATTACACGCAATTTTTTGCCCCTGATCAATCTTTGTCCCCTTTCTCCCCCCCCCCTTAGTGTTTTAAATCCTGGTGCCGCCACTGAATGGCAGATGAAGCTTCATTAAGAAGGGAACAGTTTACAATAACTAGCAGCTACAGACACCATTTTTTTTGGTTCGGAAACATAATGTAGGACATGGAAACCACATGAAAACAGACAGATGATCTACCTATTGACATATGATGAGACAGCTTTGACGTAGTTCTGTTAATTAGTATAACTTAATTTCAAATGTGACCGAATTATGATATTTAAGAAAACAAAACTGAACATTATGCCCCTGCAGTGCGTGCCACCATTTAAATTTGTAGGTGACCACAATAAAATCATTTGTCGAAATGTCAACAAAATGCAATTTGACACGGATTCGTCAAAGACGCAGGAATTTGCCTTTTCGGCATGAATATCTGGCGAAATCGATAAAAAATACCATAAAATAACGGTTTCAGGTTTTATGTGACATTTAAGTAAATCAATATACTTTCTCCTGTACACAAACGTCCTCCTCTACTACAGTTTCATTGAAAACATCAATTTTTAGATAAAAAAACAATACCCACATGAGGACTTCGGTGATGTGTGGTGAAGCCATTTTTTTCCGTGAATATCTTCCTACATAACCGAAGTGGTTTGTTAATTAGTCTCTCTTCCAGTCATTGTCAGACCTTGTGATTTGCTCTTCCACAACTCACGCAGCAGTTGACAACATTCGGACGTTGGAGGAAATTATTTCAACTCACTAGTCCTATAGTAAATGCACTTAAAGGGAAATTTATATCCCTAGCCGGATTGGAAGAAGTCCTTAAATTAGGTTGAAACTACTTTAAAATCAAGTACACTGTACCAGGCTTTTACTACCTCAGTTTCATTGTCTAATATTTAGTACTTTTTAAACAATCACCATCAGTACTCATTGTGACAGGCTATTTGTTGCGTGGCTTTGTATGGGATAACTTTCTATCAGGCTAACATAGTAATTCAATACTGGTAAATAACGCTTGCTTCTATACTTAAGTAACCAAATTCAAGACACATACTTCCAGCCAAGAGATACTCTCCAGCTAGTGTATACATTGGTATATGTGTCAACCTATTTGGTTCGTAAGGCACTTTTGACTTGTCGATCCCAATTAAGTCAATGCTGTTTAATTGATGATCATATTAGTAATTGCCCTGGATTCTGTATTCTGTATTTTGATTATCATTATGTATAATTGCTATAAGGTCATGTGTTTTATGTATTTATGTTATGCATTTATGCCAGTGGAGGCCAAATTTTTGTATTTTTCATAATCAGACAAAAATGATCTTGAATCTTGAATCTTGACTCTTGAATCTAATGAAGATCTGTTCAAAGGTCTCGAAGCGAGACTATCTGTTAATGTATTCCGCCGCTTTTGGAGCGGATAGCCCGTTTTTCCGATGGCCTCTGCGTTCAGATCCCCGGGCTATGACGGAATGCGGAGCGTCGAAAATGATAATTGGACGATATAATCTAAATGAAATTGAGACGGCTTGATTGAATGCTAAGTGAAATACGGAGGAAACTGGAGGTGTTGGATGAAAAGTCACCGTAATTCGGATATGAAGAACACGAACGAGCAATCCCGAGCCAGATGTACGTATTTACTCGACGGTGAATAAATCCCAGATAAATATACAATGGCCGCATTGTGTATTTACACAGTCGTATGCATTTAGTCCCTTTAATTAACATATTTCCGTAAGGCTAAATTGCCGATGTTGTTTCGTGTTCGGTAAAAAGTGCTCATAAAGACGGTTAATTTAGCTACACAAGTACCTGGGAAATTATCTGATTGGAGCATTAGATGGAAAGGCGTTCTAGCAAGGATCGTTTGTTTGAACGTTAAATAAGAATTTCAAATGATGAGTGTTTTATATGGATTAAAATAAGGAAATATACTGCACTGTTTTCATTAAACTTAGTTTTAGCATTGAAGTCATCGCCAATTTATCATTGTAATAAGCAAGTTTATGTAATTGTCTGGGTAACTTTCTGTTTGAAACAATTGTTCAATTTCAAGTTCACTTTTTTTATTCCACATCTTTTTTAAATATCATATTACAAAATAATATCACATAACAATTAACAGAAAATTTAAAATAATATATTATACATTTACACAATAACAAAGTTAGTGTGTTAACGAATAAGGATGTACGAGCATAGCAAATACCATTGACTTTTCAAGCTAAAACCGCCTAAAAAATTAGCACTTGTGATAAAACCATTGTCAGTGGTTAGTGATACAAGACAGTAATATCCTAGAAATATGCGAATGCCAATAAAACCACATCACACAAACCACACACACACACCATACACACGCACACACACATGCCGCACACACAACACACATACCATACAGCACATACACACACACACACAAACACACACAAAACAACACGACACATACACATACACACCACACACACACACACACAACACACACACACACACACACCACACACACACAACATCCACCACACTAATGACCACAAAACTCAAGCAGGCAAACAATTAGCAATACGAACTACGATTATCATAACATATAAAATATAAGATGCAAACATTTCAGACAACCAATTGGCATCTGAGCTATCGAACTGTCTCATCAACTAGCTGAGTAATAAATCCCCAAATAGGTGTTCGAATTCACGGACCATCAGTATATCGATCTCACCACTGACAGTCGAGCATCTTAATTGTTGGGCAAGGGTGTCCCGTAGGGCTGTTTCGACTCGCTTGATTACGACACGATGTTTCACAACCACGTCAAATAGCGGACATACGCGAATCATGGGTCGATCCCTGGGCCGGGAGGGGAGGGCGGACGGCGGGACTATTCCCCCTCCCAGAGAGTAAAGCTTAATATTTTTTCTAATTTTTTTTCTCATTTTTTTTATAGATTTCGTATCTGCAAACCTGTTCGAAAGGTGAATATGATGGAAGTAAATGATTTAACTTTGTTAATGCAGGGGATTCGGGTGGGGGGGTGGGTAGGTCAAAATTCTTACACTTTCCACTTTTTAACAATGTCTTTAATTTTAGTTTATTTTTTCCCCGCGCGAGGGTATTCGTTGGTCTTCAGTGTTTCCTTCCCCGCCCCACTGGTTACCTATTCTTCGCCCATGCATGTAATAGCGATTCAGTGTATAAAATGGGGCATAACCAGAGTTATATATATGAGAAGTGAGGATGGGTGATAAATATAAAGGGGGTATAGCATTATACGATTAGAAATCTGTGTATCGACTATGGCAACACGACAATGCGTTTGAATACTGTCGGGGTCAGTGGCGGTCTCGCAGTTTCAGAAACGGGAGTCAGGAAGGGAGAAATGGTAATGGAGGTGGGGTCCATAACTGGATCCCATGAGAAGCAAGAAAAGATATGCGATTCTGACGGAGAGCAATGTTGGAGCTTTATTTAGTAATGGGGGTATAGATACTTGTTCATGGCTCTATAGCGTCGCCACTGGCCAGGGGAAAGAAAAGGTACGGGCTCACTTCCTCCTTGCCCCTTCAAATCATACCCATAAGTCACGAGTTATGCCCGTTTGAATCGATGGCGGCTGAACACGTAATGAGATTTTACTCTGACCCGCTTGAAAATTTGGGTCAAATGCGATTCTTACTGTACATGCCTTCAAACGATTTCTCGATGTAGTATTAGGTTAGCCTCCCGGGCTACGCGTGTTCGTTTGCTGACAAAATATCTCTGGGCGACGGAAGACAATATGCTTTACCTATTACTTCTGTTATATAATTGAAAATTTTATCAATAGAAGTAGTAGTAGTAGTAGTAGTAGTAGTAGTAGTAGTAGAAGTAGTAGTAGAAGTAGTAGTAGAAGAAGTAGTAGTAGTCAGTAGTAATAGTAGTAGCAGAAGTAGTAGTAGTAGTAAGAGTAGTGGTAGCAGTAGTAGTAATAGTACTAGTAGTAGTAGTCAGTAGTAACAGTACTAGTCGTAGTGATAGTAGCATTAGTAGAAGTAGAAGTAGTAGTGGTGGTAGTAGTATTAGTAGTAGTAGTAACATTAGTAGTAGTAGTAGTAGTAGTAGTAGTAGAAGTAGTAGTAGTAGTAGTAGTGTTAGTAGTAGTGTTAGTAGTGTTAGTAATAGTAGTAGTAGTGGTAGTAGTAGTAGTACTAGTAATACATGTAGTAATTAGTAGTAGTAGTTGTAATTGTAGTATAGTAGTAGTAGTAGTAGTAGTAGTAGTAGTACTAGTAATACATGTAGTAATTAGTAGTAGTAGTTGTAATTGTAGTATAGTAGTATTAGTAGTAGTAGTAGTAGTAGTAGTAGTAGTAGTAGTAGTAGTAGTAGTAGTCGTAGAAGTAGTTGTTTTTTGTACAGGGTTTATCAGCGGAAACAATATTACCTATATAGTAGAAGTAGTGTTATAGAAGTTCATAGCGACATATGATTACGTATAACATTTATACTCTAATAATTAGGACCACATTTTTGTGACAAAGTGTGTACTGGTTGTCTGGGTGACAAGTTGTTATCGTGAAATTGTTTTCAAGTGAGCTTGATTTGAATATACAGGCAGAACTTTAAAAAAAATACGTTGTGATTATTGTACACATTCAAAGATAAACAATTCCTCTCCTCTGTACCCATGAATATTCTGTGCCACATATAGCATACTGATAGTAGATTATGGACACAGGAAATATTCAATACTGTAATCTAGTAGCATTACCTCTTCCTTCCATGTGGGTTGATTAATGCACCGTGAGAACTACTTTGGGATTATTGTACACATTTAGAGATCAAAATATTTCTCTCTACTGTTTCCATGATTATTCTGTACCACAAAAAGTATATATAATAATCTTGCGATAGGTAGTAGGCTAGACACGGAAAGTGTTCAATACTGTAATCTATAAACTTTTTAACGAAATAAGTTTAGCAAAATAATTTAAAAGGACATTTCTACATTGACGAACATCTGTGTGAAAATGTGATTGATCCGTCAAGCCATGCATGAGTGAGCATGCATTAAAGGTAAAATTGTCACTTTTCAAAAGTCACACGAGTCGTCTCTATTGCCAAAATAATGGTCAATAATGGCATTTTTTGCTTTATTTATAAAATGTGCTCACTCAACCATGACATGGTTACAACCTCTTATGTTCGTACATGTAAAAATACATTTTGCTGAAAAATATCCGATTTCAATTTTTTCAATAAACTTAATTGATTTTACAATTTCAAAATTGAGAAAGGATGGAAATTTTTGAATTGAGCTCACTGAAGCGTAAAATATGCGAAAAGTGCCAAAAGAGGGGTAAGGGGGTCAAACGATAGATGATTAACATAAATAGCGCTTAATCATTCAAAAGAAACAGAATTTGTCAAAATCCTGCATCACAAATCCCTCAAAATGACCCTTGTGACTTTTGAAAAGTGACATTTTTGCCTTTAACATGTGCTCACTCATGCATGACTTGACGGATCAATCACATTTTCACACATAAGTTAGTCAATGAGTGTAGAAATGCTCCTGCTAAATTATTTTGCTAAAACTTATTTCGTGAAAAAGTTATGGTAGTTTTTTGTTGTGTTTAGAAGCATTACCTTTTCCTTGAAAGACTTTCCTCATTTAAAAACCCTTATTCGCAATAACGTGACCAAGTGCGATAACTACACATCAGCGTGTTAGCTGATGTTTTCCCGAAACGTGTAGACCTAGTTACTTAATAAGCCCCAGCGATTTCATCACAGAAATGCACTAACCGTTCTCTCTACAAATCATTGCTTCTTCTTTATCCTTACAATACAAAAATCCAGCTCGTTATATTTACCGAGTTCTACGCGACGGCATACAGTTGGCAAACAGACAGGACCCATCTGCCAAGGTACACATTGCCCAAATGTATAGAGTTACACGGCTGGGACACGAGATAACAGCGCGCACGATCTCGTCAGAGGGAGGGGAACGCTAGCCGGCGACCGTCCACCGCTCTCCCGACGGGAGCTGCGAAGCAATCAATAAAATCGTAACGAGAGACGGGGCCTGTTGTCGCGAATTCGATTTGAACTTATACATTTCTGGGTTTTGCCGGTCATCTAAGCTACCCCGACTAAGACGGGAGAGATTGTATCGTCACATGAATTTGACCAAAGATGTTGGAAAGGAAATGCGTTGCTAAATTAGTACGGATGTGCAGATTCAAACTACATAAAGCCTACGGGACTCGCAGTGTAACCAACCAAAGTGCAAAATAGTTAGTGTTAGGGTTAGGTGCATTGGCGTACCGAGAGGTTGTTTGGGTGTTAAAACACCCCTCCCCTTCCAAAAAATACACTAACCTACCCCCCCCCCCTTCCGTCGGAAAACACCCCCTTTGTAAAAACTATGGTTAATGAAAATAAGAACAGCATTAATGGTTTGGGACTTGATGATCGTTTCTTTGTCAGTTGTTGTTGTTGTTGTTTTGTCTGCCTTTTTTCTCTGTCTCATCGATTTGCACCATAAAGCAGTTTTTTCGGGCTTAATGATTTTCTCCCGTTTTTTTTTGGGGGGGGGTGCGCATCAATCTAAACGAATCGTCCATACACACTTAGAAAAATTGGTGTAACTTTGCACCTTTATTTAATGGTGCAGACCAATGTCACACTGGGAGCTCCTTTACAGGTGCAACTTTGCACCTTTCAGACCTTAAAGGTGCACCCAGTGTGAAAGGTGCAAAGTTGCACCTTTAAATGTGCTCTCAGTGTGACATTTTC